>JAOTAY010000190.1:34099850-34113052 GCA_025629805.1 Erythroxylum baracoense | reverse complement strand
TCCGTCGATAAATGGCGACGGAATTTACGTCGTCGGTAATATTCCGACGCAAATTCTGAATTTTCTTGTAATGTAAGGTTTTCTTTGATGATTTTTGTCTTAGGGTTCTAAAAGAAACGTGCTTGGTAGTAGGTCAACTTCATATACTCTTCTAGCCTCATATGCTCAAGCTTTGCTAGATTCTATAGATTAACTTCCCCCTAATAAATAATTGCTAGAGGAAGAGCTATTATCAGAGGCTGACATTATCAATTAACATATCTATAATTTGGTTTTCCATACTTCTGTTATTTTCATAGAGGCTATTATTGTTGACTTCTAATTTTATAAGAAAGGATGAGCACAAACTTATATTTACAGTTCACTAAAAGGAGAGTGCCTCCAAAAAGAGGAAGATGGTGGCACCCTAAGTATTGGAGCAAACTACGAAGAGAGGCCAACCTTTTCATTAAGATTAAGACCAATGATGAATCAAACCAAGAAACTCTTGTACCTATACGAACTTATGTCCTGTCAATAACTTTAAAAGGCACAATATTAATGACAAGGGTAAGAAATATAATTATGAGGTCTTTTTTCCTAAGTTAAATGTTAATCCTAAGATTTAATTTTTTATGAGCCATGGTCAGTCTACATTTATGTTAAAGCTTTATGTTGTAAGGGAACTAGAATTTCATAGAGAGGAACTCCATAAATACATTACATAAGTAGGTCGAGATTAACATCGTCAAGGTAATTAGCTTCTCTCTATTGTGTTACATGGTTAGGCCTATCTTGCTAACAATTTATAACTTAAGTCCTTATGCTCATAGAGATCTACATCTAGAGGTTCAAGAGTGAGAGTTAGAGAAGGAGACTTACTTAGAATTAAATCAAGATAGTTAGCGCTCCCAACAAGACCATGAAAGGTCTGAAGTAAGAGATGGAAGGACATATTAAGGACATAAAGGCTCTTAAAGGGAACTTTTGCATCATAATAACAAACTACAAAAATTTAGAGTCTAAATCCTAAAAGTAAACTAAGTATATACCTTACAAAAAAGGAATACAAGATGGATGTGTGTTGTGATCTTTTAAAGACCAAGTATCTTAAGATATGGAATTACAACATCGCGACCACACCCGTTATCTATGAATTTAACAAATTAAATAAGTTCATCAATTTTAAGAATCCAAACATTCTTATCAATGAGTTGAACATTAAAAACTTGCTTACCCTAATCTTTCCTCTGTTAATCTTAAGTCTTCCCTGATGATTTTGTTAATATTTTAAATGACTTGGGCAAGAATCCTAAAGCGGAAGGGTCTAAAGGTCATCCCTCCCCTTCCAGTATCAATCCTACAATGACCACTAGATAAGTTGGTGATCAATTTTTAGATAAGTAAGGATCAATAGATGGATTACTGAATAATATTTGTAGGTAATGGATGAATGTTTTAGGAGTTGCCTCTAGTGATCTTATAAGTTTTCGTGTTTGAGTTTATAAGTATCTCTAGTTAGAGGCACATTATTCTTTTATTTCCTTATACTTTTTCGCCTTTTTGCTTGGTTTATTAATGCAAATGGATTTTATTTTTTATTGGATGATTTTTTTAAATCTTTGTAAGTGTGGAAGTCATTTATTTCTTTAAAAGCAAAACATATGGCCAACTGTTATTTCCAGTATAATAGTACCTTTATTAGATACTTGAGATAATTTAGTTAGTAGATATACACTAAGTAATCATCTTAGGTATATCATGCTTAACAAATTTATGTCTTTCAAGTGCAATTTGTCTTAAAGCAAAAACATGTTAGGTTCACGATTGATTAATAAATATGTCTTATAGGTTCATTTTATCTTATAGAAAAACTATGCTAAACAATGATCTCTTAATAAATCTACATCTTACGTGTGCATTTTAACTCAAATTGAAAACATTTTATATGCACGATCACTTAGTAGACCTGCATTTTATAGATGAGTTTTGCTTTACAGAGAAAATGTCTTATATGTGTGATAGTTTTATAGACTTGTACCTTATAAGTGCGTCTTCCTTAAGGAGAAGATATCTTAGGTGCATGATTATTTAGTAGACTTACATCTTACAAATGCATTTTTCCTCAAAGTATAATTGTCTTAGGTGCACAATCACTTAGAAAATCTATATCTTACATGTGCATTTTTCTTCAAAGAAAAACATTTTAGGTACATGATATAAGTATACACCACAGTGCCTTATAAGATAAATACACGAAAGCCTAAAATGAACTTTATTGATCATATAGGTGCAAATACTGCCCATTCAATATGCTATGAATCTCTCACCTACTAAGATAAGACAACCTATAAGCTTTTGATCATAAAACTTCTATAATAATAAATGGACCATATTACTTTAGTGTAAGCTTTTCTCTTTCTTTGGATTTATTTAGCATGTCTATCCTTTTCAAGACCAAGTCTCCTTCCAAATCTTGTATATTAGTTCTCTTTGTGTTATGCAACATAGCTTACTCTACCTTTGGTCCTCTTGTAAATTGAGCACGTTTCTCAGACCTTCCTCAGTAATTGATCACCCTTAGTGTCTCCACATTTAGCTATATTGGGACTAAGGCCTCTACTCCAAAAGTTAGACTAAAATGTAAAACTTATATAGAAGTTTTAAGCATGGTGTAGTAGGCCTGAAAGACATAATAAATTTTATCTACCCAAATTCTCCTAAACATTTATATTTGCTAGTATCTGTACAGCAAATATATTTTATATTAATTCCATATGTTTTGATTGACAAAGTACTTTTAATTATGGATTATAATTATATATTTTGTATTTTGTGGACTAGATTAGAGATTTGGATCAAAATGTGCTTAAAAATATAAATTTAGCAAAGAATAATAAAGATCACAAATTTCGGAAAAGAATGAAGGCCTATAGGATAAAGCTTCTAAAAGATGTTTAAGCATAACACATTCTCACGTCTTAGTCAATATGACTGTTCTAAGATTTAATGTAATTAAGTAAATGAGGCCCTTCAAAAGTCAATAGGTTGTAGCTATTTTTTTTCTTATTTTGCTCTATTTAGAAAGAACTTATTTTGGTAGGATAATCCAAATGGAAGCAGTTTTCTTCAGATTTAGTCATGATTTTAGCTTTATTCCTTTTTAGGAAGATTATTAAAGGGGATTTTAGGAGAATTTATGAGAGGAGACATCCATCTTTCTCTATCATCTTATTTCATCTTAGTTTTCTTTTTTCTTTTTTGTTCTTGGGATAGTTCTTTACTTATCTTTTATATCATCTTTAAGAATCAATTGCAATTAACTCTCTTTTTCTAGCCAAAGGTTAATTAAAGTTTGATTCCTCAAGAACTGTGGGATATAATTGTTAATCTTTACTCTTTTGTTCTTTAGTATTTACATATCTTTAGAAAATTTTAAAATTATTATTTTGTTTGATTGATACAAAAAGACACATTACTTAATTATCAAAATAATATATTTCCAGTTAGAATGGTTAATCCAAAATTTTCTAATTACTCCAATACTTATTAGAAAAATAACATGGTTCAATATAGGAAATCCTACTTATGCGAAAATATAATCTACTTTAAATAAAGTAAGCTTGTGTGTTTATTAGCTAGAATTTTTGGTTTCTCTAGCTTTTAATGTTGTCAATAGATTAAATAATAAGAGCTTGTATAGGATTATTTGTTGATAAGATAATTAATTAAAGGGATTTCTTTAGTTAATGAATAAGTAAAGAAAGATAGATTGTTAGATCTTGTTAACAAATATTATCAGTTTATAAAGGAGAGATAGATAGTTAGATCTTATGAATAACCACAATCAGTTATTAAGGAATATAAGGGTTTATCTTTGCATTAGTGATCAATTCAATGAATCAATACTGAAATTATACATTGAGTTAGATATTCATTATTAGTTGATTTCATTAAATTGCATCTTTATTAGTTTTTTTGTCTTTTCTTTTAATCTATTTCAATTTATTTCCTAAAATCTCTCCTTTCTTTTTTTTTTCTGTTTTGACAATTTGGTAAAGGAGATAAGTTTTACTAGTCTCTGATGATTTACCCTTGCTCATCACTATATACAATTCATTTGTGATTAAAGTAGGATTATATTTGTTAGATTCAATATCCACCATTTGAAATAACATCCATTTGAGATTAACAAAATATGCTTAAAATAATAGTATAATGAGTATACATAAAACAATTATGAGTTTACTAATAATGTGGATTATATAGATAATGTCTAATTTAGTGAACATGAGATAAATAAGACTTTTAACTAATTATTGATAGAGAGTTTTATCACTGAGAAGGATATTATCACTAGTATAATAGGGCAATAAACTCTATAAGAGTATGCATAATTTTAGAATTCATAAGACTTGTAAGAATAGTAAGCTTAATAAATATATGTAACTTGAGTCAAGTACTATTCAAACTAATTAGAAGAAACTTCAAAGCTAAGGAAGCAATTAAGGAGCCCAAAATCTTTCATAAAAAATTGTAAAGAGAGAAAAGTTCCAAAATCAGTAGTGCTTTGGAAATCATCGTTAGTAATAAATCATACTCTTTCTCATTTGATTTCATTAAATTGTATTCTTGAATTAATATTTTCTTTGTCTTTGTTTTAATATATTTCAATTTATGTCTTAAAATCTCCCCTTCTTTTATTTTGTTTTATCAACGTAGCAAGAGAGATAAGCTTTACTAGTCTACGTGGATTCGTCCCTACTCAATGCTATATACAATTCATTTAGTAAGATTATATTTGTTATATTCGATATACATCAATACTTTAATAGTCGGACCCTGGAGGATATATTTGTGATCTCAACCATGTTATTTTTTGAGGATATATGATAAACCAAAAACATCACTTGATTCTCATCTATTTGCAAAATTGAGAGAACCATTTATTGTTAAATTTTGGACACTGTCTATAATAATGGCCAAAGGAACCCCATAATGGCATATTATATTGATCTTTAAGAACCGCTCCACAATTTTAATTATTATCATTGTATGAGTTTTGACTTCCACTTGCTTAGTAAAGTAATTAATTACCACCAAGATAAACTTGACCTTCTGCACTACAAAAGGGAAAGGTCCTAGAATGTCTATTTATTATAGGACAAATGGTATTGGACTGAAAATATGTATATAATCAATTACAGGCTGGGGTGTAGACTCGGGTGTTGTTGACATTGGTTGCATTTTTTCATATAATCCTAACTATCCTTTCTTGGTATTGGCTATTAATATCATTAAGTAATTTATAAACTAATGTAGAGGCCACTTGAAATAATCCATATTCATCTGATGCTCCTAGCCTCTTTAGTATCATTTAGGAGTTTCCTATGCTGCATATATTATTTGATCTCTCTTATCCTTTTATCCACTTGTTGTTTGATTTTATTCATATAAACTTTCATGTTTCCTATTCAAATATTCCTTCCTAAAAGATTTTGTCCTTCTTTTTATCCATTGGGCTCCCTATTTGGACAATTTATCTACTATAGCATTTTCCTAATGAGGGATCAACTGTAGATATATGACCATAGCCTAGCTCTCTTGTCGATATATTTCCTTATACATTTTCATGCTTTCCTCTTTGGTTGTAAAGGTTTGAAGGACTTAGTTCTTCGTCAACTAGGAATCTAACTTCAATTATATTGCCTTCAGTTATAAATAGGAGATCAATCTAACCATTCATAGCAAAATTTGATACTTTATTTATTGTTTGAGGATTTAAAGTTGTGCCAATTCACGTATTTGACTTCTATTTTATAAGGTCTTTTGATCATAACGTTGCTTAGATAGCTTCTCTACTACTACATTTGTCAATTAATGTTGCTTATGTTTCTATGAGTATTATATTCATCACTTACTCTATTGACCAACGTATGCATTCCATTAAGAAATTAGTGGTTATCTATGTCTTGAGAGATGTTCTTAATATGTATTGAAAGTCATATTCATTTAGCTCCACAAAAATCCTAAAAGTTATCACCTAATAATGATAGGTGTCTTTATAAATGATGAACAAGATCTTCTCAACATCTAACTCATAATAGGGATCTAGTTGTATCCTGAATATATGTCCATAAAGTTTAGTTATTCATATAACACTATTACATCCTCTAGTTGGTTAATTATAGGTAAAAGGTAATTGCCTTTTTAGGTTAGACCTTATTAAGGTTTATGAAGTCTATATATAGACACCACTTTTCTCTTAACTTTTTATCATCACCATGTTAGCTAGCTACTCTAGATACTATACTCTGTGTAGAAAACCAACCTTTAATAATATGTACACTTCCCCTTCAATAGCTTTCTCTCTCTTTAGGATAAAGATTTACTTCTTCAACATTATAGGTTTATAATTGGGATCGACATTAAACTTTTGTTCCACCACTTCAAAAATAATTCGTCATATGCCTTCAAGCCTCTAACTTACCTTCACTAACTTCTCCTCCTAATTTTCTCTCATATCTCTCATGTTATTTCCCTTCTCTACTCTTACTTTTTTTGAATTAGATCATTTGGCAAGCCCAACAGCTCTTACATAATTTCTTTCTTTTTTTTCTTTTCTTTTCTTTACTCAAATACACGAACAACTGATATGAATGATATGAAACAAAGGAATTAAAGAAGAAGAAACCTTAACAACAAAGTAAAGATAGGAAAACTATAAAAATTAAAAGATATCAAAATTTGATTCTTTTATTATAAAAATAATAAACCAATGTAATAGAACAAAAAAATAATAAGGAATATGATTTTTTGACAAAACATATAATAGAATTTGAGCAATATAAAAACGTAAAGGGTAACCACACCTAATTTAAAGTCAAATTCTAATACAAAATAATGCAAACCTACTAAGAACATACCCTAAAGAACCAACGAACAAGTTTGAATCAGCCTAAAAAAGCTAAAACACATGCATAAAAGAATTAACCTATTGATTTTAAATAATTAAGAACTAAATTCATCAAATGCCTTTTTTTTTATAAGTTTGATGTTCAATGAAGAATATGTAAAAGAAGTTCTAACAACTCTCAATAAATAAATATGTCAAATTTTGTCTTCAATTAGAAAGTATCATGCTTTAAATACTAAAATACAAAAATAAGGTTTTAATACTTAATAAAAACTAGGGTTTTAACTAGGAATGTTTAAGCCATAATCATAGGGCAGACTGTGTTGACTATAAAAACTTTATGCTATATAATTGATATTCATGCCTATGCATAGTGACCATAGATCCTACTGTATATTTAGGAAATTGAGCTTACTTCAGGCCATGTCTGAGGTGGAGACCGTGTTCTTCCTAGAACTTTAAATCCTAAATTTAAGGAGGGGCATAGGCTGGGATATGCTCATAGGTCAGCCTGATTTTAGCCAAACATAAGTATGTTACCTCTAAATGTTTACTAACTCTATCTTTTATAATTGACTCAAGCTTACATGTAATGACTCTCTTATTTAGGATAGTTGTGATTGGATCAAAAGGTCTCCCTAAAATGACGATGTATGTCTAAGATCTATCCACCATATGAAACTTCTTAGACTTAATGGTCTACATAGGTTTGTCCTCTAACTTCAGCAATAAGGTGGTTTTTCCCAAGGTATATGTTTTCCCTTTCTCAAGTTAACTATGAGACTTATGCATGCCTATGTTATGTATGAGCAAATCCCAATGCTTTAAATACATCATAGAATAAGATGAAAATGAAGCTCTGATTATCAATTAAGACCTTTTTTACTTTATAGTTAGTTAGGATCGTTATGATGACATTGCATCATTGTTAGGATTAGCAACCTTAGGATTCGCTTCTTCAAATATAATTGGCTTTGCTCTTTCATCACTTGACTCACAATATGGATCGTAGAGTTAGGCTTGCATGTGGGTTCTTAAATTGTGATATTCTCACTCTCAACTCTCCCTTTATTATCGTGTTAATGATCCTAGCCCTAGGTAAGGCACCTCCAAATTTCTATAAGCTTGGGGTTAAATTGATTTAATTTCCCTTTCTTTAACATGAAATCACCACATTCTATAGATCTAAACATTCTTCCACTTCATGTTTATAATCTTAATAAAACCCCAAAAAAATTGTTCATTCATCTGGTCTCTTAATTACTTATCAATGGTGAGATCCTTGCTCCTTGCATAGTTAAAAATGTGGTTAAGGAATGCATTCAAATATGACAATGTAACA
The DNA here is from genome assembly GCA_025629805.1 of Erythroxylum baracoense. Classification (NCBI taxonomy): domain Eukaryota; kingdom Viridiplantae; phylum Streptophyta; class Magnoliopsida; order Malpighiales; family Erythroxylaceae; genus Erythroxylum; species Erythroxylum baracoense. The sequence goes on along the minus strand of JAOTAY010000190.1, from coordinate 34,104,815 downwards.
CCAACAAACGTGCAGGTGGTCCTTCCTTACTCAACTTATCTCTTTACTCGAACTCTCTTGTTGGACTATCCCATTATACTTCCTCTTTCTCCCATATCTTCCAATTACCTTGTACTTCCTCTTAACCCTCTTTGGGGTGAGTTTACTTCTTCTCATGCATGTCCTTTAGAGTATACGTCCTATATATTGAGAATGACTTTCAAAATGCCAAATAGTGGTGTAGGCTTTTTTCAAAAATTATCACTACTATGAGAAAGGCCTACATTGCTACAGTAAGGTTCTAATTTGGAACTTATGTAGCCTCCACGCTAAATCTTTGGATGTATCACTTGAGGTTCTTCTCTTATGCCTACACCTCATGCAAGTAAGCAAAGCGGTCTTTAGGTCTCCTCTTATTAGTGGCGAAGTGACCTAGACTTGAAATATTTAAAGTTTGAGATTGGCATCTTTATGATGGTCTGGTACTAATCTTATGCAGCTTTTGCCATAGCTAAAGTAGAGGACTTGCATTTTAAGACATTTGAGGGTGCTTGTATGTTCATCATCCCTAACTACCTAACTACCTAACAATGTGATTCATAGGATCTATTGTACTATTATATGCCTCTAGGTTAGATATTTAAACTTTATTAAAGGTGTTTCCTTTACAATCTCCTAATTAAAAAGAATGTCGATGGTTAGATGTGTTTTGTCCTACGAGACAATAAAAGGGATGACGTTGTCTCTACATCCCTCCTCGAAAGATCCCACGGTGGAAAATGTGTTCCACGTATGCTATTCTCTAGAATCAATGTTATGGTTAGTATAATCGCCACCCTAAGGACAACTTGTTATCAACAATTACTTAAGGATGTTGTTACTTCTTATGATTACTAAGAAGCTTTTGGTTGAGATTTTGTCACCCTTTTACTTGTCAAGAAACTTCTTATTATTGGCAATGCATATTTGCAAGTCAATTAACTTATTTTTGTATGTTAAAAAATATAGCCTATGGTAGTCTTTCAAATTGCTAGTGTTCTTCTTCCAGGTGTTAGAGTCATGTATTCATTGACTTCCACATTGTAGAATCTTCAAGAAATCTCATTTTAGCCTTAATTTTTCAAATAAATGTTTATAAATGACAATAATTAATAAAAAACATATATGATCTTTTGTCAATTATAAATTTATCTAAATTTATAAGGAAGCTTTTATAAAATAATGCTGGAGATGCGCTAAAGTCAACTTTTAATTAAAAAATTCAAAAGAAAATTTAGATAACTTTTCTTGTTTAATGTTTATGTTGCCCTCCTAGTTTACATTTTGCCCTTTTTGTTTTACTCACCCAAAAATATGTGGAGAAAAAGGCTGGCAAATCATTTATCCATGTGTTCAAACTTTAGGTCTTAAAGCGTGACAGAACTCAATAATTACAATAAGACATTCGGAAGAAAAATACTCTAAGGATGGTACGGTATTTGGTTTAGATTTTTTGTGTCACTTAATATGTTCTAACTCTATTTTTGTCCGAAAATAACGTTGTTTTATATATAAACAGATCTAAAATGATATCATTTAAGATTGAAAACAGGGCTGAAATAAGTTAAATAATACAAAGAATTTACAAGCATTCAATGCTTAGAAAACTCCAACCGACATTTACCAAGTGTTCCTGATATTTGTTTGTCGGTGCGAAAAGATGGACCTACAGATTATCAAATATGCGTTGTAGTTATACCAGTTCTATTCCTAACTTTTTCGAATTGGGTCATTTGGCAAGCCCAACGGCTTCTTTCAACGACTGAAACATTTGGAGAAAAATAAAACCATGTATTGCAATTCCTAGAAAGCAGGAGCAGAAAATGATTCTTCCAAATGATGTTTCAGCTTCGTTGACGTTTCCAAAAAAGAGCTTCCAACGGCCTTTGGATGCTTTTGGGCCTTAAATGCTTATTTTTTTATTACAAATGACAAATTGCTGAAAGAGAACAAGAGCCGTTCCATATTGAAAAGCACCACAGAATAAAAAGTGACACATACAAACGAGAACCTCAAGTCTTACAAGATTTTGGATAAATTTGTGTTTTTTTAAAATATGTGAGCTCACTTCAATTCTGGTGCCGTATGCACAAAGAGGAAGTGACTTTATCCCTGATGCATAGGCCCAGAATATAGTCCTCACAAGCTATACAATGGTAGAAGTAAATGAATTATGAACACCCTACGATAGCATCATATTCCTATTATCGATATCATACGGTTGGTTCAATCAAAATTTCAGGATTTGAACAGAGCAAGTTACAGATAAAACTCCAAAGAAGCATCTTCAACAGGATATAATATCAGATTATTGTCGTTCGAAAACAAAGTATAACATTTTACTGAGATTGAGAAATGAATGTGGATGTCAAGCACCAATGTTACCGTACAACTTCGAAGAAACAAAATGCTTGGCAGCAATTTGCTGAATTCGTTGGGTAGGAATTTCGTTTTGGTATTAACTGTGCACAGTCAAATAGATGACTAGTCCTCCATAAGTTTTATCAGAGCATCTGATAGTTGAGAGTGCTATCTTCCATGTTTGCTCTGCAGTGTATAAAAATTCTATAAGGGTCCACTACCATTTCCAAGTAATGGGGGAAGCATCTTCCATGTCTTCCCGTGCTGAAAAAAACTTAGGTTGCACCTCGAACGATCATCTGATATAGTATCATGCTGCACCGATGAGAAATAGTCTATTCAGTAAAAATATTGCAGATCAACCTATTTTTGCAGATTCATAACAGCTTAAACAAAATTAAACAAACTGCATGCATTAGCAAGCAAACATTTCCCCCAAAGATATGATAATTCATAACCACTTGCTAAATTCACCTAAAGACCACCTTAGCAAGGGTTTGAATTTCCCAAATTAACCACTCCCATGAAACATTTTAACCAATCATCACTACCTAGAAGTGCTTCATTATCATCCAACTATTAGACATGAAAACACAAGCTTAATAGAGAAGCCATTGTGACTAAGCATAAGAAATCTTTCAGATTCTATGAGCTTAAAAACGACAATTAGAGAAAAACAGAGTTTTTCTCACAAGTATGTTGACGAGGAGCAGTTAAGAGGTCACCTTAACAGAACACCTACCAATTGATGGGCAATCCAACAAAGTCCAATGGTGTGCATTCACAGAAGAGCTAGAAATGTGATTCCAAACAGGTTTGAGAAAGTGAATACATGTTACCATTTTAGTCTGGTTTTGCAGATAGTAAAAGGTACGAAACTGAAATTTGTGCTCCTCAAACTTGATGGAGGGTTCCTTAAACCATAACGAGTACTTCTTGAGTGTTATCATTGCTACAACAAACCTACATACTTAAGATATCCTCTTCCCGTAAGACCTACTTAAGTTTCTTAAATCCAAAACTGACAAACAAGATCACTGAATGCCACAAATCCTACCATTCACAAACAATACCACATCAGCATCAAAAAGCAAAAAAACAATTGGTTAGGGAACCTGTAATCCATGTTGGATTATTCTTGCATAAACCAGTTGAATCTTTAAAAGATAATTCTCCCACTCGAACCACAGTTTTGCACGTAGACATCTGAATGGTACTTGCTTAAGCTTTCGCACTTTTACTTTATACATAAATCTAATAATCACTTGCGCTTGAAGCATGTATCATCAGTAACTATTTCCATTCTGTACCTATTTCAACTGGCACATCACAAACTTCAATTACCCAACACTTCTTTTCATACTTCAAAACATTTTACTAATCACCTTCTTCGTTTCCCTTGAAAAACGGGACTTCAATTTTAGAAGTTTTCAATTAACTAATAGAAATGTCAAAATCTGAAAACAACAAAATTGTTCTTTTCACCTGAAAATTTTCTCAAAACGCAGAAACCAAAACGCGAAGATGCCTTCAGCGACACCCAAACACGACCCAGCCATAACATCAAGAACGTAATGCCTCCCTAGCAAAACCCTGGAAGCCGCAGTGACCGCCGCCCAAACGCAAACCGCCACCACCAAAACTCCGACGACCTTTTCCACATCTCCACCAAGCCATTGCCGGACAAATCCGATCCCATTCCCCCTCAACGCAGCTCCAATCACTTGAGACGAAACCGAAACCATAGAAGCAACGAAGAAAACGCGGGAGGCATGGCCGGAGGGGAACGAGAAATTGTCAGCCGAAACGGCGGGGGACATAGAGGGATTGTACGGTGGACGGGGCCGGCGGAAGAGTATCTTGATGAGGCCAACAATGGCGAGGTCGAGGAGTAGGCCAAGGATGAAAGGAGAGAGGAAAGGCAGGAGAGTGACGGAGAGAGGGGAGAGCAACAGAGCTAACGACACTGGAAAGAAGAATCGGAAGTCGGCAGAGAATTCCAGGAGTAGGAGGAAGAGAGTCGGGAGGTACGGGTGGAACAGAGTGTGGAGGCGGCTAGAGAGCTCACCGTCTATGGCTTTGATTCGTTCAAGGAGCGTAAGCGGCGGTTTCGGTATCGCCATGTGCGGTGGGCCGACTGAGAGTTTTGATTGGTTGGTCGTCAAGGAATCCAGATATTTTGAATAATATCCTTAATGGAAATTTTAGAATTGAATTGATTAACGAATTCAATTTCATTAATATAATTGAATCCAATTAATATTGTTTAGAACAAATTCAGTAATATTAGAATTGAATTCAATTACACTGTTTAGAACACAATCAAAATTAATTTAATTATTTCATATGATATTTTTATCGTTGACTAAAAAATAAGCTTATTAAATAATAAAATTATTTTCTTTATTCCAATTAATTCTAGTTTTGGTGACCATAAAAGATCTTAATTACATCAAATGTAAAAAAAGTATTCTTAAGTAGAAAACTAGATAAAAATAATATATGAAATAATCAAATGTACTTTGTTCAGAAGGATCAAGAGTATAAAATGTGCAAATTGTTACAATTAATATATAGTTTAAAGTA
>JAOTAY010000190.1:34088247-34099750 GCA_025629805.1 Erythroxylum baracoense | reverse complement strand
ACCAATACATTCCTAAGACATTGTTTTTCCTCTCCATAAAAATTTAGAGCCATCTGAATTGATTTGAAAAAGATTGAATGGATGAAAGTGAGGGAGTCGGCTGGAATATTATGAACTGGAATATTTTCATTAAACATGCTTCGGTATTTTGATTATATCTTGATCTGTAGATTTTCAAATGAGTTGATTATTAATTCAGATTAACGTAGAGACATATGGATACAACTTTCTTAAAGAAGTAGAATTTTAATTCTGTCTCTAAGAATTTAAAAATTTGGCATGAAAGTGAGTATTGGCTTAAGCTGTAGCACTCCCAGGGACAGAAATCATATCCGGTTGTTATCGAATAAACTGTATTGATGTAGGCTAAATTAGACAAATATCTCTTTAAAAAAGTTGTAGCTTATTCTCTTAGCTTTCAATTGGTATAAAGCTTGTAATTTTTGGATATTGGAATTGAGATATATGAGTTGTACAATTTCTAAGCATGATCATGCACTAGCTAAAAGTTCAAATGTACTCAGTCTATAGTATTGTTAGCATAACTCATAGAATAATGAATCAAATTGTATGATCTTAGTCTCATTAGAAACTTAAGACAATGGGGAACATTTTTCTAGAAGGAAGTATTACCAAATTACTCCATTTACCAAATTTCATATATACTCACACTAACTTTCTTGTAGATGTGATAGATTTACAATCATCTCAAAAACAAACTATTTGAATTCATAAGGAAAGTGAATCTTTCAATGTTTTGTAACCTTTCAACTATACATTAAAGGTATCAACAAAAGCACTAGTTTTAATTGGATGAAATATCATGAGATTTGAACTTTTCAAATTTCATTTTACTCCCGCTACTTATCTTGAGAACCATTCTCCAATAAGTATACATTGAATCAAACAATTTGTCCAATAAATCTGTTAATTAAGTCTATTAAAATCTAATATCCAGTTCATCTTCTAAAAATATATAATTTAGATAATAGTTCTCAAATTGGGTCTAACTTTCTCATACGAACTCCTATTAATATAATTCAAGATTCTATAGAAAGTTTAAAAAGAGATGTAATATTTACATATTAATATATAAGTGATGCTTATTTGCCTACTATGATGGTTTTTTTTTATAAAGCTATGGCATTTCTTGTAAAAAGTGATGATATTTTTTTTATAGAATCCTAATATTGTTTGTACTCAAATGTAGTATTTACATTTTAAAGTAAACATGATACTTCTTTATTTATTGTGATATTTTTTATATAGAGGCGTGGTATTATTTGCAAAGAGTGATTTTTTTGTATGGAATCATGATATTATTTATACTCAAATGTGTTATTAATACATTAAAGTAAATGCAGTGCTTATTTATTTACTGTAATGATAATTTTTGTATAGAAGCATAGTATTATTTATAAAGAGAAATGGAATTTTGTGTGTGGAATTATTGTATTATTTGTACTCATATGTAGTATTTATATATTAAAATAAATATGATACTTATTTATTACTATGATATTATTTTTTTATAAAGACATGGTATTATTTATAATAAATGATAATATTACTTATATGTAGTGGTGGTATTTCTTCTAAACAGTCATATTATTTACTGATAATGAATGATGTGTTGTATGTGTGAATCAATTACCCAAAAATGGAATATGGTTTCTCTTGTTTTAAGTCCTTTTATTTTCATAGTTTTATCTCTAAACTTCTTATTGATTTAGCATTTTGTTGTTACAATTCTTTTTGCTTTTTAGAAATGATAATTTTACTAAAATGAATTTGGCTTGTACAATATTATTCTATTACTATATCATTTTCTAAAACTTCATAAATCTACAAACATGATCAAAATCAATGCCCTTAATCCCCTTACTAAGTTGTTCCTATCAAAGACTATAAAGAATTCAATCAATAAAGAATTCAATCATCTACATTATCAACAAGAGTTGGAGCTTTTACAACTTTTAGAGTGCATCTAATATTAAAGAAAAAGAAAGGTGAGATGAGAGAATGCAAAACACCTCTTATTAGCTGATGATATGTTGGTTCTAGAACATTTGTTTCTTGACCAAACTATATAACCTAGGTATGCTAAATATTTCAGGTTTTTATTACCCTAGATAATGCTGTATAATTTCAACCAAAATATTATTGATTATATACAAAACTAAATTAAGTATAATTTGTTTAATATTTGATTTAGTTATATTTTTATTACTCATCATAATTATATATAAGATAAAACTTAAAGATAAATTAATTTTTGTAAATAAATTAAATTAAATTATTCATAAGTTTTATTAGTAATTAATATTAAATTATTAAATAATATATATTGAGTTGATGATAAATCAAAAAACTACTTTTTTATAGTTTTCATAAATTATTAAAACAGGAAGAAAGCAAAACAAAAAGTTCAAATAAACAAAATTTTTATTGCACTTAAAAACAGAAAATTTTATACCATTTTGGTGAACTTATTTGCATTAAGGCTCCAAAAGAGTTCATGAGAATTTATAAACGTATTTATGGGGATGAAGAAAGAAAGTGAGAGTATTTGGAGAGAAGGCAATCATTGATGCAAAGAAGAAGAAGAAGAAGAAGAAGAAGAAGAAGCTAGTTTAGCTTGTTCGAAGTTCATAATTTCGAAGAAAATTAAAAAAATTAAAGATTATAATATTACAATTATATTATTATAAAAGGTAAATTATTTTATTACAATATAATTAAATTTATTTAGGGAGTAAATAATTGTTCATGGTTGACCATAAATGATAGACTACGTAATCGTTCTCTTCCTAAAGAAGATTTAAAATAAAGAAGTACTGAAAATGAATAAAAGAGATTGGATTTTGCAAAGTAATTAATAGTCTTAAAATGGTAAATATAAAATACATAGAAAAAATCGAGTATCATAATTCCATATCCTTAAGTTTTGGTTTATTTCCGTAATTTCATCAAATAAATAGGATTGGATGAAAATTAATATCCTATGTAAGATAGTTTATTCTTCGTACGCGTTTGACATATATCCAACTCTATTTTCTAGTAAAACAAATATCAATCTTCTTATTTCCTTATTTAGATTGCTTAACTAAAATAAATTAATGTGATTTTAATAGATTGTGAAAAACTAAAATTTTATTTTTTAATGACTCAAAGTTACCGTTATACTCATAAGGAAAAAAAAAACCATAATTTCATGATTCACAAATCTAAGGTTTAAGTTTAACCCTACACTAGATTAGCTTATTTCATTCTTAGCCTACACAGGCAAAAACTTGATGTTCTTGTTTTTTGCATAAACTATGCTTCTTTGATGGTGTTAGATATAGGCAAAAGCTTGTCTTGATTTATATATCACAGTAGACCGAGTTCGAGTTCTGAGTTAAATGTACGTAGCAGCCATGGCAATGCCAATGAGAAAAATCGTCTATTACAATTTCTTTCCGACCAAGTCCGAGCAAGAAGCTGCCGCGGTTCGTGGCATACCACACCAAGTGAGTCGTTGCGTGGTGGAAGCGTGTGATCCCAGCTACCATCTACCGCGTTTGGACCCGACAAATCCATGGCAGATCAGAAGGTTACTCTCCCATACAGAAGTTACTGGTGGGAAGTTTGTGATCTCGCACAATGAGATGTTCAGGTATGTTTTTGACTTTTGGAGCTTGGACATGACGAACTACGTTGTCCAAGGTAATAACATGTTCCCTGTCACAATTATAGACTACACTGATGAGAACTTAATCAAGAGGCATCAGGGTGAGAATGTATACGTGAAGAATGGACCTAGTGAAACGTACTATCTAGGGTTTAATGAGGTGATTCGTTGTAGGGTTCTGGCTCCTGGAGATGAGATTGGTTTGTTTTGGGATACCAAGTCTAACACTTTTGGTTTCAAGTTGCTTCGTCGCGGAAACACCATTATTAATTCGTCTATAGTTTAGAGCTAATATTTATTGTTTTTGTCAACTCAACTTGTTAGTGTGCTGGGAACTTAAAGAGATATGAGCTTTTCAGGTTTTTTGTTCGTTTAACGTCTCCATTGCCATTATGTTTACTTGTTTAGCATAGTTCAAAGTGTTATTGCATTTATGATTTTCATCTTAACATTAGGGTCTTTCAATATTAATTACGAATGATTTTACAATCTGTGATGAATTGATAAGAAAAAAAAAGGTCTCTTTGGTCTGATACAGATACTGGGAGCAAATTAGGATTTTTCTTACTAAACGGGCAGTCAGGAACTTATGCACCGAAGGGAAATATCTTGTAGCAAATTAAGCAACAGAAACTGAGAATACATTTCGTGGGGACTCGGGATTTCAAGGAAATTGCTATATAGGGGTAGGATGTCCACACCCCTGATTCAGGAAGATCAAGAAGACATCATCACACATTTGTAAGCTGTAATGATTTATCTTGTTATATCCATGACATATCTATTCACGAGTAACTAGAGAATGTTAATGAGGGGAGTGAAATAAACAACAAACATCGTGTTTAACATACAAGGAGTGCTATTTTAACTCGTTACTTGTTATGTCTAATGAGCAATAATCAATTTTTATTAATTACAACATTCTCGTGTCTGATAAATCGGTTGTGTATATATATATATATATATATATAGATAGTTAAGAAGAAAGTCGGCCATGTTTTGTTAGACGTAACGTTTTTAATGTAATGGAATGCTTTATAATGGAATGAAATATATATAGATGTAATATTAGAAAATTATTATTTGGGAGAGATGAAGGGTTCATAATGTAATATAGTGAAATATTGGTTAGAAGATAGATGAAATAAAATATAATATATATATAATAATAATGAATAGAAATAATGAGATGCATTGTTATGCTGCTTGTTATTAAGGTTAATATTATAATTGGTATTATAAAAAATTATTAAGGGTATATTAGGTAGTACATATTTATCATTTTATATTCTATCCTAAATTTTTCAAATCGGAGGTAACTCATTTTTACTGTTTAGGATGAAATAAGATGTAATGTAAAACTCTTCCCTTCCATCTTATTCCATTATAAACCCTCTTCTCAAACAATAGAATAATATTACATTATATTCCATTTCATTCCATCACTAACCACCCTACTAAACACAACCAGAGCCTTTGGTTGAGAATACTTTCTACTTAATCATCATCACCCTCAAGTTTCTGATTAGGATCGATTATTATTGATAATAAGATATCCTACCCTATAGTTTCATGCATGTCTTCCAAGACTAAAGAAGAAGTAAAAGCACCTTATTATGTATTCTGAATCTGTAATAGATACGGAGTATATACTTGTACTATCCGAGTCCAGATCCTTTATCTAATATAACCATGTCTTACTCTGTCTAATTGAAATACGTCATCGTTCTTATTAAATTTTAAACACTCTATTACTCTTCCCAAGATTCATGGCTTATGAGCCAAGCCGACCAAGTCGATGTCCTCTATCACCTTTTTGGTAACACTGCAGAAGTTGCTATCTCATCCTCTCATCTTTCTTCTCTTCGCCACCTTCCTACCCCTTGTAAAACCCAACCCAGATCCTCTAATCTCAACCACATCAAATTTTGCGATATTTTCAGACGATTGTCTTATGTAAATTTATCACAAAATTAGGGACGAAGATGAAGCGAATAACAATTAAGCATTAGCGTTGTCGACGTCCTCTGTCATTTTCTTTATAACATTACAGAAGTCTTCCTCTCACTGTCTCGTCTCTCTTCTCTTCACCACCTTCCTACACCTTGTAAAACCTAACCCAAGTCCCCTAACATCAAATTATGTGACATTTTTGAACGATTTCCTTCTGTAAATTTATCGCAAAATTAGGGACAATGATGGAGCATGAATGATGATGAAGCATTGTCATTGATTTACAAAAATTTGATATTATAAATTTATAGGTATTCTTAAAAATTATTTCCTGAATTTTGGAGGATATAACAACCTAACTAAATTTATTCGGATTTTTATTATATAGATAATTCTTGCATTTGCACGGTCATGCAAGCTAACTCACGACCGTACAAAACTCGCACGACCGTGCTAGCTAAGTCATGACCGTGACTTTTATTCACCTAAAATTAATATGTACTTGTCTAGATACATCTCATGAAGTCAATAGAGAAAAGTTGAAGTTCAACTTATTCAATTGAAGAACAAAATCAAGACCAAGAAAGAACAAGCATAACAAAGTTATAAATGACTATGTAATGTTTATTATACTTCCTACTTAATCACTTTGATATTTTAAAGTCTTTTTATACACAAATACATTAATATTTTAACTCATTGCATAAGCCTTTTTATTCACTAAAAGGAATTAAGTTTTTTATTTTAAAGAAAAGGAAGATCCTTAAAACACACATTTGGGTGTTTTAACTCAATTTTGCATTAGAAAGGTTAAGTTTACTGATTTAAAGATGTTAGAATAATGATTTTAGGTGTATTGGTAGACATATATAGGTTAATAGTCGAAAAATATAAGTTAAAGTTGTCAAAACCTATGTACCAAGACTTTGTAGCAATATTGATTGTGCATTAGTTAACCAATGTGCTACAATTAACCAATGCTCCAACAGTTAGTACATATGTCAACCGCATATTGATCATCCAATACAATCTTTCTCAAGAGTAACATTAATGTTCCAACAGTTACTACATTGGTCAACCGAATATTGATCAATCAATACACAGTAACTAGTAATTGATAATGACGATTTCTTATTTTTAACAGGTAGTTTGACCCCTAAACCCAATAAGGTCTTCTAAATTTGTAAATTCTTTTGTGAGTATGGTTACTCTTCTTCTTAGAGAAAGATTGTAGAAAGAGGTACTTTTTACTCGTGAAAAAATAAATTAATACAAGTAGTATCCTCTTCACCTTGTTGAAAAAAGAGACTTAATTAGTTTTCCTTTATTTAACTCCTACACTCTTTAAATTATTGTTTGATTATGTTATAGATTAATATTAAGTTACTTTTATCATAAATTAGTTTTCCTTTCTTTTACTCCTTAACTCTTCAAAATATTGTTTGATTATGTTATTGATTAATATTAAGTTACATTATCATAAATTGATAATCTTAAGAGTCAAGGTGTGACTCCCAAGTCTAGAGTTCCGGTGCGGCGTGCGTTGCATGTCATTGTCGGACGTCTCAACTAAGAGAAAGAACCAAATATAAAATTTTTCATAACTATTTACAATATGTTCCCCATGCTAATTGGTCTCATGAAGTATGGTCAACAAATTATACGAGTTGCAAGGTACATTGGATCATTCTTCATCCAATTATATGGATTGATCTAATAATGATGGAATTTTTTTATATTATGTTTACGGGTTACAGAATCATATAAAATTGTATCTAACTCCATATATAGATATGGAATGTATAAAGTAGGTATGAACAACGAAATAAAGATAAATTTATACTCAAATTTGAATTTGCAACATATACAACTGAAAAGCAATTCAGAAATTCCACTTAACTTAGACTTATGACTGAGAGAGTTTTAGATAGAATAGCAAATTTTCCCTAAATGGATCCTAATTTTTGACCTAAATCTTCTTTTGATGATCAACTCAACCTTTAATAAAAAAGATATACCTTGGTTATATTTTATCTCTTTGACAAGTTTAGTAATGAGTATAATGGCCCTATTGTTCCGATGGAGAGAAGAACCTATAATTAGCTTTTCAGGAAATTTACAAATGAACAAAATCTTTCATTTTCTTGTTTTACTATGTTCAACTCTATGTATTCCTCTATCCATAGAGTACATAAACAATGCCTCGACTTTTTTATTTTTAGAGCAGGTCTGAGTCAAATAGAAATAATTCGAAGCATTTCTTTATGCACACTATTTCAAAAACCTAAGGACTCAATTGTATGGATATGTAAAATACAGGAATTTCAATCTTAGTCAATGAATAATTTATCCACTCCATAGATGCAATTTGGCCATAAATTTTATTAATTGTCTAATTCTTGATGATCAATTCTTGTTCTTTTTTGGTTTTAATTATATTCAAGTCATATATGTCTCTAAATCGAAATAATAGAATTAGATTTCTTTTTGATTGTGAAAGTTTGTTTATTATTTCTTTTATAGAGAACAATTTTATGACCCAATTTTTTCTTTCTTTTGATAAATTGAAAAATATTTTTTTTTATTTCTTTTCATTTTCCCTTTCACTCGTTTTATGGGACAGAAGTAGGCTTTAGAAGGACTACTAAGTGAGTTAAGAAATCAAACTGTATCAGTATTTTTATAGATCTTTCTGCAAAGACTTTTGAATTTAACCATTCAAATTGAATTGAATTCAATTATTGAATAAAATTTCTAAATTATATTGAATTCGGGTAATTCGAGTAGAGTAATGTATTCTAGGAATAATATTACTTTAAGTTTAACTGATGATTGAGAAAGAATAGAACGAGTGGATGAATAGGAAGACCAAAATACGCAACGAATTAGTAATATAGGTTCTTTAATTTATTCAAAAGAAATTTTTTTTGCATAATATTGAAAATTAATATATAAAAAATATTGAATTTGAATATATAAAATATAAAAAAAGAATGTTAATTTTCTTTTAAATTCAAAATTTTAATTATAAAAGAATATAAATTGGGGCAAAAAGTTGGTAGAAACGATCAAGCAGTACGTCCCCTGATTCCGATCCAAAGTATACTATCAATCACATTCTTTCACCATTTGACGTGTTAATTTATGAACTAAAATACCACCCATCTCTACCCAAGATCCTAGCATCACAACAAGCAGTTTTATCAAAATTATGAAGTAAATGGGCTTCTAGATGTGGGATTTTGTGAGTGATCTTTTCAAAGCCTTAGCTTGTCACATGAGTCTGCCAATTGTATTTATTCTTATTATACTTATTCTATTTATTTTGCATCTATTTGATTTATTTTGATTCTAGTTAATCTGAAATAGTCGGAAGTTAAGTGAAATAGTGTAAAGTAACCCTTATTTACACGACTATAATTGTTGGATTTTTTTATTATTTTGAATATGAATCCCGGTATCTACTGAAAAAAGAAAATCAAGTAAGCCTAGATTGGTAAATGATCCAATAACAACCCTTCCCTTAGGAGGAGTTCCAAAAAAATATTATGGTGGCTCTGTTGTTTTATTTACATTTCATCGGTGATTTAACAATCCCAAAGTTTCTTCCTTTTTATTTGAGTAGTAGTAGTAGTAGTAGTAGTAGTAGTAGTAGTAGTAGTAGTAGTAGTAGTAGTAGTAGTAGTAGTAGTAGTAGTAATAATATATTTGACTTTGATCGTTAGGGACTAAAACCAAGATCGAGTCCTAAACAGGTGGATCTGATTTTAACAGCGGGTATAGTAACCATGAAAATGACTCCTTTAGTGAGATTATATGACCAAATCCCCAAACGCAAATATGTTATTGTTACAGGAGCATGTACAATTACAGGGGGATGTTCAGTATCGATTCAATTAGTACTATTCGGGGAGTTGATAACCTAATTCCTGTAGATATCTATTTATCAGGCTATCCACCTTAACCAGAAGTGGTTATAGATGCTATAACAAAACTTCGTAAAAAAATATTAATTTTACGCACTAATAATTCTTACATATCCCTACTGGTTTTTCAAATTAATCCCACGGATACATATAATTCAACAAAATCGGTATACAATTCATATACAACATCCCTTTCTTTTATCAACGGTTCTATTAACTGATATGTTTCCACAAATAATTGAATTTCAATTTCTTGATCTGTATCTTCAGCTTTTGTAAACTTATAAATCTCTTCTCTTAAATCTGATCAATGAACCTACAAAATCCTAGGGTTTCCACGCTTGAGACGGATAAACGAATTTTTTTTCTATGCCTTTGAACTATATATCTTCATTTATTTCTGGTCATTGAATAAAAGAAATTTTGATGAATAACTAATTGACTTCCTTTCTTTCAGTTATTCTTTTCACCCTTTCTATAATAACAAACTGAATTCTTCTAATGTACAAAAACAAAAATGAAAAACCGTAGGTTGTAATGGTTTCACAAATTTTATTTTTTTCCGTTGTTGTTTCTAACACAATCAAAATCCAGAAAAATTATATGCACAAATATAAATCAACACTGATATTTGGTAACGCAGTTTAGCACACCTTGCTTATTTCTACGGTCCCTCACCCGGTTTAATTCTTTTACTAACGACATTAGTTTTATACAAGATTTTACTGAGTCAACATCACTCAACCCTCGACATTATCCCTCGTCCTCACAACCCGTGAAAGAATTTTGGTCGACAAAATCTGCAAGTGCACAAAATTGTTCCTATTACCTACAAATCAAGTATTCCAAGGTCGTCTCCCATAAGGACTAAGCTACTCACTACTAAATTAATCCTAATTACTTGAACTAAAATAACAAGGAACTTAAAAGATTATTGGATTAGAGCAGATAATAAATTGTAAAGACTATAAATAAACAAGCAAAGGAAATATTATGAGTTAGACTTAGGACTTTGGAGTTCACCAATTTAAGAGATTGATTAATAAATTATGGATTTGATTAAGTGATAGGTTATAATAAAAATTGCACAAATTTACTTATATTCTCTCTCAAGGCATATAAGAATACCTAACCAATTGATTACCATCTCTCAATGTGAAACCTAACTAGTCACATTCATTAAGAACAAGTAATTTTAAGTTATCACACTAGTTCAGGATATCTCTAACTCTAATCTAATATATTTATCTTCCTAGTGCACAAATTATACTTCATCTGTCAGTTTATCATATAATTCCTAAGATTGCATCTATGGTGATCAGGCATAGAAAAAATAATTAAGTTCAAGAAAGATAAATATAACCAAAGAACTTTCATTCAAAACCAATCAATCTATAAAATATAAATCAATTCACCAAATTAGGCTACATCCCTAACCCTAATTGGGATTTATGTCAAGAACATGATAAAATAATCCATACAAATAAAGATAATCAACATCTAAGAAAGAGTAGAAAGAAGAGTAAAATAAAAAAACAAAATTACTTCCAATCTTTATTGAATCCTTCTTAATCTTCTTCTTGGACTCCTTGGGTGCTTTTTTAGGTTAAGATAGGTAGCTCCCACTTTAAAGTCCTTAAAAATAAGTATTTATAATGCCTTGGGATCAAAGAAACTCAATTTGAGTCGAATTAGGGAAGAAAAATTGCAAAATTGTCGTCCATGTCTGTTAGGCGGACCTTATGTCCATTGGGTAGACACATGCTGTCTTTCGGAGTGAATTTTAGTCCAAATGGCTAGTAAATGTCCATTAGGTGGACTTCATATCCGTTGAGTGGACCTTCTCGAGATTTCTAGCTTTCCAACTCTGCTCATATTAGCCCCAAAATTTTTTTTTAAATATTATTTATTTATTTATTTATTTAATAAAGCATGATTAGACTAATTAAGT
>JAOTAY010000190.1:34075465-34088147 GCA_025629805.1 Erythroxylum baracoense | reverse complement strand
ACTTCTCCTCTCTATTCCTCCTTGCCTCTGTATTCTGACGTCAGCACAGACGATACTTCTCCTCTCTATTCCTCCTTACCTCTGTGTTCTGGCGTCAGCACAGACGATACTTCTCCTTTCTATTTCTCCTTGCTTCTGTGTTCTGACGTCAGCATAGACGATACTCTTCCTCTATATTTTTCCTTGCTTCGGTGTTTTGACGTCAGCACAGACGATACTCTTCCTCTATATTTTTCCTTGCCTCTATATTGTGACATCATGCAATCCTCCCAACTCTGACGTGCTATTCTAAGACTAGCATCAATTGACAATTTCAACAAAAAGAACATGAACGTATACATTTCATTATCTGAATTTTGAAAATAACAGAATTATGCCAAAGAAATTTAATTTCACTGCTTCCATTTTAAAACGCAGTTAGAGTTATTACATATCAGATTACACATCAACTTAAACCAAAATACAAAAGATGTCCGATGCTGATATGCCAAATGAGCTATTACAAAATTGACTTAGTCCAAATGTCTTTAACTAATGTGGAGTTTTCGATGCCTTGCAAGGATCACTATCATCTTGGTTTACACCTGAGGAACGGAGAAAAAGGGTTGAGCTACACAGCACCGTGGCTAATATATTTATAGCCATCAGTAATTAGCATAAATCCAAGCATATATATATGTATGTACAGATATGTAAACAAATAATTTATTTTAAAACATGCAGAATAATGCAGAACACATAACACTCAAGAGCATCCTACTTGATAGTTTACAGATGCAATACATAAGAAAATGGCTCGAGGGTTCCATGGACAGAATGGAGAAACCGAAGTTTACCCCATGAACAGAATGAGTCCTTTTTTAAAGCTCATATGCCACAAGCGGGCAGCCGGGAGAAGGCTATTGTCAACGTACATATGACGAACAGAATGGCTCCACTCTTGCCCAAACAAAAGCACATATTCATTTAATCATATGTTCCGATTTTGTGCTTGTTTATCCTTTCATTCAAACAATATGCCATGACATATTTCAATGGCATAACATAATCAAAATTTATTTTCAATCATCACAAATTTCAGTAAATTGAACATGCATGCACACATATATAGGAAAGAATTTGCCCAATCACACAATAACTATAAATACATCACGCACCAAAATGCTTGACAATGAAAGTTCTCTGTTGTCTTTCCTCTTCGCCTTGGGTCCGACTTATTTGGTTTCCTACAACAAACTAAGTCCTTATTCAATAGGAATCAAGTTTGAGAACCTATAGAATCAAAAGCACTGAACTTATACTAGAATGCTTAAACCTATACATTTCCCAAGCTCTTTGAACCAAAAGCCGTTCAAAACTCCAATAGATCTAGAAATCGACTTACCTTGGATCTTCACCAACTAATGAGATCCTTGGCTCCAAAGACAGATCTTCCCTTCCTCTTTCTTTTTCTCTTAGTGAGTAACCTCAAAATCACTCTTCAAGACTAAGAAAATCAAACCCTAGCTTAGCTTTCTTTCTTTCCTCTCAACCACCAAAACTCTCTCCTTTCTCTCTCTCTTTCACGATTTGTCCTCTTCTTTTTCACTCCAATCACCTTTTTGGTCTTCCACTTCCCAAGACAACATTTTCCTCTTCCCTTTTTACCCTTAATGAATGCTAAAGGTCCACTTTATCCTTCCTTATAAGCTTAGGTTCTTTTAACCTTAAGTCATTTTCCAAAATGCCCTTATACACCTTACAACATCCACACTTTAATTCCATCAATCCATGAATTAAATCCTCCTAAACTTGATATAATAGTTACCTCCAAATAAAAATAATCTATCTAACAATACTACAAAATTTATTCAAATCATGCTTACTAAAAAAAAAATTTCAAGGCCCAACAGTAATACTCAATCTTGTAAGCTGTAATGTGAGTCCAAATTCTCTGTTTAATATAACCCTGTCTTATTCTGTCTAGTTGAAAAAATTCATCTTTCTTCTTAAATTTTAAAAAGTTTATTAATCTGTTAATCTTCCCAAAATTCGTGGCTTATGAGCCCAGCCGA
The DNA here is from genome assembly GCA_025629805.1 of Erythroxylum baracoense. Lineage (NCBI taxonomy): Eukaryota > Viridiplantae > Streptophyta > Magnoliopsida > Malpighiales > Erythroxylaceae > Erythroxylum > Erythroxylum baracoense. Next base: position 34,086,093 of record JAOTAY010000190.1, on the reverse strand, counting down.
CGTCCTCTGTCATTTTCTTTATAACACTACAAAAGTCTCCCTCTCTTCTCTTCACCACCTTTCTACCCTTTCTAAGACCCAACCCAGATCCTCAACCACATCAAATTATGTGATATTTTCGGACGATTATCTTCCGTAAATTTATCACAAAATTAGGGAGGACGATGAAGCATGAATGACGATGAAGTATTGGCAGTGCCGACGTTCTCTGTCATTCTCTTTGTAACACTACAGAAGTCACCCTCTTACTGTCTCACTACGAGTCTCTTCGGCACCTTCCTACACTTTGTAAAACCTAACCCAGAACCCCTAATCTCAACCACATCAAATTATGTGAAATTTGAGGATGATTTCCTTTTGTAAATTTATCACAGAGTTAGGGACGAAGATGGAGCAGGAATGACGATGAAGCATTGGCATTGGTTTACAAAAATTTGATATTATAAATTTATAGGTTTTTTTGAAAATTATTTCCTGAATTAGTGAGGATATAACAACCTAACTAAATTTATAAGACATTTTTATACGGATAAATTTACAAAAGGCATGGCTGTGCAAGTGATGCATGACCGTGCAGGCTAGCTCACGACTGTACAGCACTTACACAACCGTGATAGCTAACTCACGACCGTGAGTTTTCTTCGCCTAAAATTAATTTGCACTTGTCTAGATATTGAAGTTCAACTTATTTAATTGAAGAATAAAATAAAGACTAAGAAACCATAAGCATAACAAAGTTATAAATGAATATGTAATGTATACTTCCTACTTAATCACTTTCATATTTTAAAGGCTTTTTTATAAATAAACACATTTATATTTTAGCTCATTGCATGAGTCTTTTTAGTCACTAAAAGGAATTAAGGTTTTGATAAAAAAAGGAAGATCCTTAAAACTTACATTTGGGTACATTTAAAGAAGTGCTTTAACTTAATTTTGCATTAGAAAGATTAAGTTTACCCATTTAAAGATGTTAAAATAATGATTTTAGGTGTATTGGTAGACTTATATAGGTTAATGGTAGAAAAATATAAGTTAAACAAAACTTATGTACCAAGTCTTTGTAGTAATATTGATTGTGCGTTGATCAAACAATGTGTTACAATCAACCAATGTTCCAACAATTAGTACCTCTGTCAACCACACATTGATCAACCAATACAATCTTTCTCAAGAATAACATTAATGTTCCAATAGTTACTACATTGGTCAACTGTATATTGATCAATCAATACATAGAACTAGTAATTGATAATGACGATTTCTTATTTTTAACAAATAGTTTGACCCCAAACCCAACGAGGTATTCTGAATCTATAAATTCTTTTGTGAGTACAGTTACTTTTCTTCTTAGAGAAAGATTGTAAAAATAGGTACTTTTTACTCGTGAAAAATAAATTATTACAATAAGTTTCCTCTTCACTTTGCTGAAAAAAGAGACTTACTGAAAATTTTAAGAAATGTCTTGAAGAGTGGATTTAGGCAGGATTGGTTTCTGAAACTACTATAAATTACTTTTCCTTTCTTTAAGGTACTTTTATTATAAATTAGTTTTCCTTTCTTTTACTCCTTAACTCTTCATAATATTGTTTGATTATGTTATTGATTAATATTAAGTTACTTTTATCATAAATTGATAGCCTTAAGAGTCAAGGTGTGATTCCCCCAGTCACGGGTGTGACTAGGGGGAGTCTTCTTGGAGTTCTGTCGTGGCGCGCATTGCGTGTCATTGCCAGACGTCTCAACCAAGAGAAAAAACGAAATATAAAATTTTTCATAACTATTTATGATATGATCCCCATGCTAACTAGGCTCATGAAGTATGATCAACAAACTATACGAGCTGTAAGGTACATTGGATTGTTCTTCATCTAAGGTACAGTGATGAATTTTTTTTATATTCTGTTTATAGGCTACAGAATAACATAAAATTGTATCTAACTCTATATGTGGATATGGAATGTATAAATTAGCTATAAACGGCAGAATAAAGATAAATTTATACTCAAATTTGAATTTTCAACAGATACAACTGAAAAGTAATTTAAAAATTCCATTTAACTTAGACTTATAACTAAGAGAGTCTTGGATAGAATAGTAAATTTTCCCTAAATGTATCCTAATTTTTTCCCTAATTCTTCTTCTGATGATCGACTCAACCTCTGATAGAAAAGTATACCTTGGTTATATTTCATCTCTTTAACAAGTTTAGTAATGAGTATAATGACCTTATTGTTCCGATGGAGAGAAAAACCTATGATTAGTTTTTCAAGAAATTTCCAAATGAACAATTTCAAATAAATCTTTCATTTTCTTATTTTACTATGTTCAACTGTATGTATTCCTTTATCCGTAGAGTACATAAACAATTCAAAATGCCTCGACTTTTTTATTTTTAGAACATGTCCTAGTCAAATAGCAATAATTTGAAGCATTTCTTTACGCACTATTTTGAAAACCTAAGGATTATATGTAAAATACAAGATTTTCAATCCTAGTCAGTGAATAATTGGTCCACTCCATAGATGCAATTTGGCCATAAATTTTATGAATTGTCTGATTCTTGATTATCGAATCTTGTTCTTTTTTTAGTTTTAGTTTTAATCAAATCATATATGTCTTTAAATCGAAATAGTAGAATTGGATTCGTTTTTTATTGCGAAAGTTTGTTTATTATTTCTTTTATAAATAACATTTGTTATAACCCTGTTTTTTCTTTCTTTTGATAAATTTAAAAAGAAATTTTATATTTCTTTTCATTTTCCCTTTCACTCCTAGTATGGGACAGAAGTAGGCTTTAGAAGGACTATTAAGTGAGTTAAGAAGTCAAACTTTTTATAGATCTTTCTGCAAAGACTTTTGAATTCAACCATTTAAATTGAATTGAATTCAATTATTGAATACAATTTCTAAATTATATTGGATTTGAATAATTCGAGTAGAGTAATGTATTCTAGGAATAATATTAGTGTAAGTTTAATGGACGATTGAGAAAGAATAGAACGAGTGGATAAATAGAAAGAACAAGATATGCAACGGACTAGTAATATAGGTTATTTAATTTATTAAAAAGAAAATTTCTGCATAATATTGAAATTTAATATATAAAAATATTGAATTTGAATATATAAAATATAAAAAAGAATGTTATTTTTCTTTTGAATTTGAAATTTTAATTATAAAAAGAATATAAATTGGGGCAAAAAGTTGGTAGAAATGATCAGCAGTACTTCCACTGATTCCAATCCAAAGTATACTGTCAACCACATTCTTTCGTCATTTGAGGAGTTAATTTACCAACTAAAATATGTCTCGACTATAACCTTCCCAACCATGATTTCTTTCTAGGCATTTCACTATAATGTTATAAACAAGAGTAATTTCAAACTGATTCATAATCAATCGTTGGTGGAAGACGTGCAAGGAATTGCAAAAAAAAAAGTTATAGCAAAAAGGTATGGTATTGAGGGCATTTGCCTTATATGTGCAAATAAAAATGGGTGAATCTTTTCTTGGAGTGGAGCACAAACCTAAAAATAATCAAAAATGCCATTTAGGAATAAGAAAATAACATTCTGATTGAATTTTTATTTCGATCAAAGTGGTTCTCTTTCTTGATAATATGTTCTTTTGTTAGATAATTATTGAGAGGAATATCTCCGAACATAACTAGGAACAAATTTTCTTTTAGTTGTGTTATAATTACAAATAATATCTTTCTTAGTATTTACTTGTAATGTTGATGGATAAATATAGAGTCTTTCTTATATTGTTTCCAAATGTCTCAATTGGTGAAATTTAAAGAAATTCCCTCTTTCCAACGAATGAACGAAAGAGCCACTTCAAAATAGGATTTTGAAATGAAAGAATTCTGTTCTGTCAAAATTTTGGATCTTTTGAATTGATTAATAATCCATTTTATTTGACAACACTAGGAATTCATAACAAAGTGAAGTTTAGTGTGTATATACTAAATTCAAATGAACTAGCATTATTCATTAGTTGTTTTTTATTTCTTTGTTAATATTTATTCTAAATAACAATTCCAGTAATTATTATTTTATTCATTAATTTTACATTATTGATTCTTTTATTCATTAATATTTATCTATTCTAAATAACAATTCCATGAGTTATTATTATTGATTAATAAAAATTACTGATTAATATTAATCATGAAAAATAAAACTAATAAAATAAATAGAGAAAAACCAGTTATCAGAGTTGAACCAATGACCATCACATTACAAATACGATGCTCTAACCTCTGAGCTAAGCGAGCTCTTATAAGAGAAATTACATATGCATAGTGTTAACATATTTATTATATCTCACTATTTAATTTGATTATTGGGTCTTCGAGATAATGATTAAAAATCCAAATTAAGAGATGGTATAAATAAGCAATACTTCTAAGTATTATTTTCCTTGCGTGTGTAATTTGAAGTATTATTTTCCTTGCGTACGTGACCCTACTTCTAAACTACACATGTGAACGATTTTGTGATTGTTTTTCGGTTTGGTGTTGATTGCAGTTGTGCATGTATGGTGAAGCTTTGATTTGATTATTTTATGATTTAAGGGATATCGTGAAATTGCTGAAGTGAGGGAGGCTTGCGTGTGTGACTTGGTCTATATCTTGGTGTGAGTTGATCGAAGGTGTATGGACAGAAAACGTTGTTGTGTGTAGAAAATTGTGAGAGAGCTAAAGCAGTGTGGTTGTGTGCGTTTTTTTGGAAGATGTTCACATGGGCTGAAGGATAGTGTGAGTGAGCTGCAGATTTTGTGATAGTGCGTGCGTGACTTCCTCTCTGGACTCCATGTATGTGCAGCCTTGTTTTGTGTTGGTCACAGATACTTAAGTAAATCACGTTATAGTGGAGTGCATAACACAAAAGGTAGAGGTAGATTGGGCATGTGTGACTATTTGGTTGTGTGTGATTTGTTGGCTACATCTTAATCTTTGGAAAAGCCAAAAACTTTAGGAAGTTGTTCTTCGTTTCCTTCTTAAGTGTTTTCATTCGTGTTGAATTTTGCTTAATCACTTGAGTTATTAATTTTGTGTTCTTTCATTATAAGATTGTTGAGAAAAATCCTCTGTTGAGGTTAACACGAGTCAGTCATGTTATTGGGTGTGAATCACTTTCACAGGTAATGAGGACGAGGGGTAGTGTGAAGGGTTGAGTGGTGTCGGCTTATTAAAGCCTTGTATAAAACTATTGTTATCTTTTGGTGAAAGTATTAAGCTAGGTGAGGGCCTCGCAGACGTAGGCAAGATGTGCTAAACTGCATTAAAAAATATCAACAAACATTTATTTTGATGTGTTTAATTTTTTTGGTTTTTGATTGTGGTAGAAACGACTACAGTAAATCGGAGAGTTTGCGAAACTAATGTACTCTTACGATTTTTCACATAGTAATTTAGCAAACTACTCCAATTTATGCTATTAATTTTTAATTCTTTATTATTTTCATTCTTAGTTCTTCATAATTAATATCAATATAAAAATAAAATATGAGTATTGTCAGATTCATGAGGATAGGAAAAAAATGCTTTTCATGTAACCGGATTGCATGGTCCAGGAATATGGGTGTCCGATCCTTATGGACTCACTGGGAAAGTCCAAGCTGTAAATCCCGCGTGGGTTGTGGAAAGGACAAACAAGTATTTATTTATTGTTTCTCGGAATCAAAGAAAAAATCAAACAAATGGGTTTTGGGGGTGATATAAGAGTAAATTGTAGAAAGAATCATGCAAATCTTCTTTTTTTTTACCAATATTCAGACTCATGTGACAAGCTAAGGCTCTGAAAAGATCACGGAAGAAATCCCGCATCTAGAAGCCCATTTACTTCAAAATTTAGAAAAAAATGGAGTTGGAAAAAATGATAGATAAATAATAAATAAAAATAAGGTAATGAAATGAAATTCTTGATTGGATTAGGAATACATTTTTTTTGATTAGTTATAGATAAATGATGTTTCTATGTTATACTATTCCAAGTGTGATGATGAATCAATTTGATAACTCAGATATTGTTATTCATGATATTGATCCGATTGGACATCATCAACGTGGAATTCATCCCATTTAATTTATAGACGTTATCATCTCTATAGGAATCAATCCCGAGTTATTGCGAAGTAAATCATAACGAAAGGATAAGATTATGGAAGTAAATTTTCTCGCATTTATTTCTACTGCATTGTTCATTTTAGTTCCTACTGCCTTTTAACTTATAATTTACGTACAAATTGTTAGTCAAGTTAGTCAAAGTGATTAATTTGAATGAAACTTGACTTCTTAATTCTTAATGGATTGCAGAAAAAAATACAAAGAATTCCAATTTCGCGTCGTAGATAAACATAGATAAATAAGGGTGGACTACAATCAACACTATTCTATAAGATCTGATAGTATGGTAGAACGAAGTTTTTCGTCTTTTTTATCTGGAAATAAAGAAAATCGGATAAAATCAAAAGTTAATAAAGCCCTCTTTCTGTAGTTAAAAAATTGGATATTGAATGTATCCATTTTTTGTTCAAATTCCTGATAATTAGGAATAAGAAAGATAAGATGAATTTTATTTATCCAAACCTTCTTAATGGAATTTTTTATGGAAGTTTCATTTATGCTTAACGAATTGGAACAAGATATGTTTGGCATTTGTAAGAACTTTTGGAATCAAGTCTCATGCTTAGACTGACAAATCCACGATCAATTATTATATCCTCTATTCAAAGAGGAGAAATGAATATTGATATTCTAATGAATTAAAAAGATCTTACTCTTACAGAATTGATGAAAAAGGGAATATTGATTATTAAACCAATGCGTCGTTTTTTCTTCAGTCAAATCTTTGGTTTATTGGATTTGATAAGATATACAAATCTTTTTTTTATTCTGATTGTACCTTTATAGCCTAAGTATTTTATTTGTTATTTGGGTTGTTAACTCAAAGGTAGAGTACTCAGCTCTTAAGTGCGACTAACATCTTTTACGCATTTTAGATCAATCCATATAATTAGATGAAGAATGACCCAATGATATAAATGAATGGGAAATTCAAAATAGTGGGGGCTGGAAATATGGGAATGTCTATGAATTTAATCAGATAAAATTCGAAGGATTTTATAGGTTCATTGATTGGGGTTTAATAGAAGAGCTTTATAAGTTTCCAAAAATTGAAGATACATATCAATAAATTGAATTTCAATTGTTTGTGAAACATATCAATTAGTAGAACCATTGATAAAAGAAAGGGATGCTGTATATGAATAGCGTACCTATTCTTCTGAATTATATATATCAGCGGGATTAATTTAGAAAACTAGTAGGGATATACAAGAACAAGACCATACATGTTGATAAATAAAACTGCTACTTATTTGTTGAATAGTCAGATCCTACTGCTATTAACACAGGGACTGGAAGTGTAACCAAAGGTATAACCCACGAATAATGATATGTATGTTCCATAAATTTTTTTAATTTATGTCTTGTTTCTGATTCATGGACTTTTTTTTCAAAAAGAAGACTAGGAAAGATCAGGCAACTAAGTCAAAACAAGTAAATCCAAATAGAGAAATTCTTGTAACTTAGAAAAATGGGGAGGACAGATATGCTAGGTATTGATATTGTTGACTGTTAATGTTACTTATGCTAGATTGTAGTACTAGCATAGCTTTAGTGTTCATAGAGATATGTTACAGTTTCCTTTCAGTGGGTTCACTCGAAAAAGAAAAAGATCAAACAAACAATCAATTCATCTTTTCTTCTTGCTATATTTCAAGCCTCTCCTATCGCTCTTTGCCCGCTTTTAGTTCATCACCTATCTCATCGCTATGTAGATATAACCTTTTCGATTTCTTCTTTTTTAGCTGAGATAGGGCCAAGCTCAATTCCATTATTATGGGGTGCCAAGCTATGTGGTTTCTTTGCTTTATCTTTCTCTGTCAATGTTGATTCCCTTTTGTCTTTAGTTAAATTAGATTCAATTTTTAAATGGGGATACCGCACTATCAATTTCCCAAAGTCACAGGTATGACTCCTAAGTCACAACTATGTCGTGGCTCCAATTAACGCTGCAAGTCCGTGCGTCCAGCAAACTAACCTAGTAGGAGCATAAATGTTGTCTCTTCCTACGCAATTAATTATGCCTCCAAGAATTAAACAACCAAGAGTTCCCTCGTCTCCACCATAAGAGCCTAATTCAGGTATCCTGTGCCTTAACTTTCAAAGTATAGAGCACTAACAAAGGTACGCTTTTCTTAATGATCGTAAAATTATTCCGAGTATATTTTTAAATTCTTAAGCACTTATTGAATTAGGAATATTTGATAGAGTTCAGGAGTTACTGTGAAATATAGGTTGGGAACAACTTTCTGAATTTAGGAAAAATTCATATGTAGAATTGACATTAGAGTTTTTGATCGCTTTAGAATTAGTTTGTGAAACTAATAATAGGGACACTATGTTAAGTCTTAAATGTAGATTAATGAATGCATATCATATGATCACTTTAGAAGTACTTAATGTTATTTTTGGCTTTCCAAATATTGATTTATATGAATATCCTGATGATTTTATGGCTAGTGACTTTTGGCCACAATTGATCAATTCTAGGAAAGTGTTTTCTCCCAGTTGGTCTAAATCATCTACTATCATGGACCTTTTCCTTCGCTATCTCCATCGGTTTTTAACTTTTACACTATTCAGTAGAGGAGATAGCAATGGGGCAATTTCTAAAACTGAACTATTTATTTTGTGGTGTATGGTACATGTTAGGCCCTTTAAAGCATGAAGTTGGTTAAGTCTGCATTTACATGAAGTGGCCCAATCTAGTGTAGGTAAAATAGTAGTTGGGGCATTTGTGACCCAAATTGTAGAACATCTTGGCTTGCTAACCAAGAGAACACCCATACCTATACAGCTAGTTTCGGGCAACTTGACTCTCGCTTAAAATCTTTGGTATTGATGAAGGTTATCAGGCAAAAGGCAATCATTATGTTCTTATCCATGATGATACAGGGGAAACTTTGAGCAGCAGGCGAGCTCGAGTTGTAGAAATGGAAGCTTAAGAAGAAGATGATGTTCCAGCACCCTAACATATGCATCAAACATCTTCATATAGTTCTGTGGAGTATCAATCACTGATAAATCAATTGATAGCATTTGAACGATGAACAAATGACAGGCTCTACAACATTAAAGTTGGCATGGCGAAGATTCGAACCTTTGTGGCCAATTTGAATGTTTGCTTCAAACAGCTTCCACCCCCATCTTAGTATCATGTTTCTAACCTTTCCCTTTTTATTGGTTGTTATTTTAATTTCTTTTCGTTTTCATCCTTGTCTTTGCTTTCGTTCTGTTGCCTCTTGATCCATCTTTCATTTTCTTATCACATCGTGGGCAAAGTGATGTTTAAGTGCTGCGTGAGTAATAATTTAGAATAAAAGAAAAAAATGATTATTTGTATCTTGTGTGTTTGTTTTCCCTTTTAGTAGTTAGAGATGTATGATTATTAAATGAACTCAATCTAGATTAAAAATGTATAATATGAGTGAATGAGTATAGTTGCATGCTTAGACTAATTGACTTGGATTTCGGTTAAAAGGACATTGGCCTGTTGTGCTAGATGAATGACACCTTTCATTTGGTAAGATTTTGAGCCTTTTTTAAATATTAAATACCAAATTCTGTAATTCTTTGTCGAGAGTGTTCTTTCATGATTAAAGAACTCCAGAACTTGCTTGCAAATACTAGTTGAGATCACACAATCTTATGCAAATTTTGAAATGATGAAGGCACCTAGGATTTAGCCTTTTTAATTAAAAGTCCACCATGATTTTACCTCTAGTAGACCCCCTTTGAGCTTAACATGACACATTTGCTTTCTTTAAACCCAAATATGAGCCTTGATCTTGATTATTTATCCTCTTCGTTGTACTTATCATAAGGCAAGTTGAGCCTTTGAATGAGTATAATTAGGTTTAGGGAATAAGTGTGGGGAATCATAAAGTATAGTTCGCTATTGTATTAGGGATGGTTATGGTTGTGGGTATTTTCACTTCTCCCTTATATTTCTCTTTTCTTGATTTCCTTATTTTAGAATTATAAATACAAAAAAATGACAAATATAGTAAAAAATAAGAAGAAAAAGAAAAAAAGAAAAGGAAGGAAGAGAAGACGAGCAGAAAATGAAAAGAAGATGAGAGAAAAGAAAAAATGGAAAGTGTTAATTTTGTTAAATGAGAGGAAAGAATTGAGTGTTTTATGGTCATTCTTTTGTATATGTTTAAATGCTGAATTTGTGTTGTGGTTTTAAACTACAATTTTCCTTTTTCTTCCCTTAGCTCGGCTCCATTACAAAATAATGGCCCCGGGTCTCGGTTCTTATTTCGTGGTGACAAGGTACCAAAATTAGGGGAATTTTAAAATAAAATAAATAAAACTACGATAAAAATAAAAAGAACTCATGGTAGGAGTAAAAACAAATACACAAACAAATAAAATAAAATAAATATGAAAATAAATCGGATTGAGAGTTGAACAAATAAACAAATAAATAAAAAAGAAGTGAAAAAGTCACGGGCGTGAGAGGGGGGGGGGGCGGTGTTGGGGGGGG
>JAOTAY010000190.1:34049792-34061607 GCA_025629805.1 Erythroxylum baracoense | reverse complement strand
CATAGTATCTGTATTAGGATTTCTATATGTACAGACTGTACACTGATGTATAAACTGATGTTTTGGAGTAATGAAAAGAGAAATTTGGTTTTTAAAAATCTTGCAATTTACAGGTACTGGTTTTATTTATTTAAATGTATGTGATGCCATATTGAGTCTGTAGAAATTACACGTAACGCTCCCTTATCTTAGGAATGACCTACGGGCGTCTCGGTGCGTACCCTAGGGTAATGGGGTGTTACACACATACACGTGAATTTGATTTTCGCTCATACTATAATAACTGTTCATGCACTCATTTGATGTTCCTAGGTATAATTGATTTATAAATGTGATTATATTGTAAATTGTGGATTATATGTCTTGAAAATTGATTTGGTGAGTATAAGTATCGATTTCTAATTTTTTTGTGAAATTTAGGAAATTTATGAAATTATGAATATTTTTGGACCAGGAAAAATGCCAAGTGGCAAGACAATTGATTTATGGTAGTAGAAATAAGTGATGAATGACAATGGAAGTAATTGATATGTAATATTAGAATTTAATGACAAATGTCATAGGAAATTGTGAGACAATTGGATTAGAAATTGGAGACAAATTGACTAGTTATTAAAGAGGATTAAGTGGAGACCCATAGAAAATGGACATGTGGCAAGTGACAAATGTCACTTGCCATGCCATTTATTCACCTACGATCTTTCTCCCAAATTAGAAACCATTTTACTTATTTTCATTCTTGCTTTCTTCTGCTCTTTGTGATCTTCTTCATCTTCTTCGCTTGCATGATACTCTCCACCTTCATCAACATTGAATCTTGCTCTCATCTTTCATTTGCTATTATCATTTTGTTGTCTTCTTCATTTGTCACTAAAAGACCTAACCCTACCACCTTCGAATGATGATGATCTTATGATTTTGGAAGCTAGGGTTAAGTGTGATTTCAAGACCTTAAAGCTAAAACAAGTAAGTAGCATATTATTTGAAGACCTTGAAGCTAAAACAAGTAAGTAGCATATTGTTCTTTATGATTTGTTGAATGAAACATGTATGAAGATAGTTAGTGACAGATTTATGAGTACATGGAGTTAATCATATACTATAACTTGAATGAAGAAATGAACACATTGATGTACTGATTTTGTGTATATGATGATTGATGATTCATAAGATATTGTAGAGATGCTTTCGAGTTAGAATGACCATTGAAATGATGTATAAAAAAGTGCAAAAAATTGATAAATAAATGGATGTTTGCATATTCTGTTTTCTTAGTACAATAACGTGTATCTCCTTGGTTGTTTAGAGATGAACTAAAATTAGTTTAAAGCTAAAGAAAAGGAGTAATGTGGTGTCTTGAAATGATGTGAATTAAGGTGGTAGTTTAGAGATGAAATGAAGGTGATAATGAAGTTAACCTTGTGTAGAAATTTATGATGAATGTGTGTATATGATATGCTCTATTTTGGTGTTAATGATCAATCATAGAATATGATTTTCTTATGAATGATATTGAGCTGAAATGAAGGTAAGATTGAAGGGGATATGATGAGGAATTAAGCTAGAAATGATAGACTAAGCATAAAAGATGATAGATGTAACTTGTAGGAGTTGGAAAATTGGAAGGACAATGCTGGAATTTTCGGATGAAAGAAACCTACGATCGTGGGAATAGGCCCATGATCATCGGAATGCCTAATGAGGGCCAAGGTTTTTGTTATTAAAACCCGCAATTGTGGGAAGTTGTCAACGATCGTGGGGATGGTTTATAAGTGAAATATGCTTCTTTTATGTGTGGTTTGAATTGAGCTTGAAATGAACTTAGTTTGATGATGGATTAAGTGAATAGATGAGTGAAGTGTTTAGCATGATGATTGAGGACATAAACTAAGAATGAATTGTTATACATCAAGTGTTAGAATTTGAAAAATTGGACAATGTTATGAGAATGAAAGTGAATCTATGATGGCTAAAGTGATTCAAAGAAGATGAATGTTATGTATTACGTAAAGATGAATGTTAAATTGAATATTATATGGTCTTATAATATTAGAACAACCTTGATAAATGATGAACTTAGGATAATATTTTACAATTAAAGTGTAAGCCTGAGTTTAAATTAGACATATATGAGTTATGGAGCATGAATGATCATAAGATGTGAATTAAGAAAATATACCAGGGATTGTCATTGAGCATGCATTATAGATAACACATATATATATGTGTATGATTGAGTATTTATGTGATTGTGCAAATAAGTAAGGTGTAAATATGTATGTGTTGCATGATATAGAAGAGCAATTAGAGCGACCGCATCCAGACATTGCCAGGACGTCGAGGTAATAACTATCTGGAGCATACTATTAGTAACCTAGATAGTTTCACATTGATTATTTGTTTTGTTTAAATTTTGTATTGAATTATTATGTGATGTGAATGTGTTTATTCCAAACATTAAATGTCTGAGGCGTTCGATGCATGAATATCATATTGGAAATGCTCATTATATGTGAATTTTAAAGAAAAAGTGATACTCAACTTAATTGTTAAATGCCAGACTAAGGTTCGATGATAAATGTGAATGCGAATGTGAATGTGAAAAATTGAGCACAAGCGATTGATTGATTACATGTGATGCGTTTCATTACATGAACGTATGATAAGATAAAGACAGTTATGACCAGAGTCGCCTGCGAAAAAGAGCTTAAAGCTCAGAATGTGGTAAGAGCCTCTAGCTCACTGTGTGTAATGAGCCCTATATCCTCAACAGATAAGGGATAGTTATTAATGAGCCCGATATCCACAACAGATATGGGATAGTGAAAAAGGGCACTCAATCAGAACAACATAATAATTGAAAGTAAGTCTCATGATCATTCCACATATAATTTGATAGGGCACTCAATCAGAACAACATAATAATTGAAAGTAAGTCTCATGAGCATTCCACATATAATTTGATATGCCTTATATGAATGAATTGAGATGTATGAACTTTTTGAATGTGCATTATGAAATAAATGAACAAAATTGTCTTTGATTAAGTATGATGAATTAATTCAGTGATGTGTATTATATGGTTATATGAATTATGTGTTATATGATATGGGTGAGCCAATGATGGGTAGCTCACTGAGTTCGCAAAACTCATCAAAATTGCAACGTTGACTTTTCAGGTATGAGAGAGGGGACTTAGCTTCTAAGACAACTTAGAAGAAACCTAGTATTGCTTTTGGATAGAAGAAATGGCTCAAATATCTTTCAACTGAGACTGAAGGATTTTGATAAAATTTTTGTACAATTCCTCATTCATGTAGCATATTTTGTAAAATGAGTTGTAGACTCTGATAAGTCTTTGATATTGTATACAAAAATGATGTATGTAATGCTACCATGTATATTTTGTTCTATGAAATGAGATAAAGAATTGGGTTTTAGATATTGTGATATTCGTGTCTTAATTATGATGCTATGAGATAAGTGAATGTGATTGCTCTAGCGCACTACTTCCACCAGGCATATGTTTGAACATCTGAGGGACGTATGGGCACGTGTCAGATGGGAGTGGGGTGCTACAACGCTTGATATCAGAGTATGGTTTGGCATCCATAGGGATATATAGGAGCATTAGGCATGAAATATCGTGAGAAATGCGGATAGTAATCAAAGTTATTGTCTATTAGAAGTCATTCACCATAGGTAATCAAGTGGACAATCAGCTGATCTAGAATCAGTAGGAGCTAGTAGAGAGTCCTCTCTACGTTGACCTGAGAGAATATCTCTAAGAATTCCTGAGATAAGGAAAACGAGGAATGATAAACTACAAAAACAGGGGGCTGTGGAATTTCACAAAAGTACAGACCCTGCAGAGGCCGATGGATGGCTATAGAGAACGGAAAGATTCTTTGATCAGATGTACTGCGATTCAGACGTGAAGTTCGACTATGCAGTTTCCTTACTATAAGGTCCAACATACCATTGGTGGAAGACTGTTTTTGGCAGTACCACCAGGCCTTGTAACTTAAAGTGGAAAGATTTTTTGAAGGTCTTCAAGGAAAATTACATGCCCAAGATCTACCTGGATAGAAAGATAAAGGAATTTCTGGATCTGAAGCAGGGAAATTTATCTATGCCAGAATATGAGATAAAGTTCAATGAATTGATGGGTTATGCTATTGCCTTGGTTCCTACTAAGGAAGACAAGTGTAGGATATTTGAATATGGGCTGAATATGGAAATTTAGACGAGGCTAGCTATTATGAACTTGAAAAGTTTCTCTGAGTTGAGAGTAGCTTCAATTCGAATGGAGCAATTATTGAGAGATGATTAGGGGGAACACAGGCAAGATTCTAGAATGAAGAGGCCTAGTGAATCTTAAGGTAGTTCTAGCAGAAGGTTTAGCAAGTGCCAGAATAGATCTTTTCGACCACCGGCTAGATCAAGACAGTCAGGATTCAGCCAGAGGGGTAACTTAATACAGTCTGGTAGTGGAAGAGGTGCAGTATCAGGACAGTTACCCAATTGTGAACATTGTAGGAAGAAGCACGGTGGTAAATGTTGGAAACTATCTGGAGCTTGCCTTTGATGTGGCTCTTTTGATCACCAATAAGAGATTGTTTTGTTGTGTATGGAACACAATCAGGAAGGAGAGGAGGAATGGTAACAGAAATAACTATCCATCAGAGCTGAGCTAGTGGGTCTAGACACAAAGATCGTGGTAGAGGCAGAAGGAGTTCTGGAGCTCTACTGTCAGGACTGAGGTGCAGAACAACCAACCGTAGTCTCAGGCTCGAGTTTATGCAATGACTAAACAGGAGGCTCAAAATTCTCCAGATGTTGTTATAGGTGTGTTAAATATCTTTACTTATAAAGCTTTTGCATTGCTAGATCTTGGATCTACGCATTCTTTTATCACACTACATCTGGCATATAGGCTGCATTGTGATAGAGAATTGTTAAAATATGGACTAGAGGTTAGAACACTAATAGGTAGTACTACAATAATAGGAGAAGTTTGTAAGAGATGCATAATTTGGGTTGATCAGGCAAAATTGGAAGCAGATTTGATTTTATAACTTTTAAAGGAGATAGATATTATTCTAGGCATGGTTTGGCTCACTGCTTATAGGGATATCATGAACTGCTATACTAAGGAGGTAATACTAGAATCTCCTAATCAACCGAGAGCAGTATTTCAAGGTATTAGTCAAATAGTGCCAGCCAGGCTGATCTCATTCATGAGTACTTTGAGGCTGATGCAAGGAGGATGTGAGGCTTATCCGACCCATGTAGTGGATACTCACACTGAGTAGAATGTGTAGAACATTCCTATTATTAGGGAATTCCTAGATGTGTTTCTCGTAGAGTTATCTGGTATACCTCTAGATAGGAAACAAAGTTTATGATTGACTTAGTTCCAGGTGTTGCTCCTATATCTATTCCTCCATATAGGATGGCACTTGTGGAACTAAAAGAGTTGAAGTACAGGAGTTGTTGGAAAAGGGTTTCATTAGACCTAATGTATCATCATAGGAAGCTCCAGTCTTATTTGTAAAGAAGAAAGATGGAACTACAAGACTGTGCATCGATTATAGACAACTGAATCAGGAAACAGTAAAGAATAAGTACTCGTTGCCTATAATTGATGATTTTCTTGATCAGTTGCAGGCAGCTCAGGTGTTCACTAAGTTGGACTTGAGATTTGGGTACTATTAGTTGAAGATAACAGAGGTTGATTTACCGAAAAGTGTGTTCAGAAGCAGGTATAGACATTTCAAATTTCTAATGATGCCGTTTGGGTTAACTAATGCCCTAGATGCATTTATGACTTTGATGAATAAGGTGTTCCAACCTTACCTAGATCATTTTGTAATTGTGTTTATCAATGACATTTTGGTGTATTCGAACAGTAGAGAAGAACATGCTGAACACTTGAGGGTAGTTTTACAAATTATGAGGGAGAAACAGTTGTATACCAAATTCAGTAAATGTGAGTTTTGGCTGAATCAAGTAGAATTTCTGGGTCACATAGTAACTGGACAAGGCATATAAATGGATCCACAAAGATTGAGGCAGTGATGAAGTGGGAAACTTCGAAGAATGTGTCTGAGATCCAAATTTTCTTAGGAATAACCTAATATTACCAGACGTTTGTCGAGGAGTTCTTATTGTTCTCAGCCCCTTTGACTAAACTTCTGAGGAAGAATGTGCCCTTTAGATGGAATGATGAATATCAGAGGAGTTTTGAGGATCTAAAACATCGGTTAACTACTGCACCGATGTTAACTATTCCATCAAAGACTGGGATGTGTATTGATGTAGTATGGTAAAGTGATAGTATATACATCGAGATAATTAAGTTCTCACGAAATTAACTATCCGGTACATGATCTAAAGCTTGCCGTAGTACAAAGATATGGAGACACTATTTATATGGAGAGACTTTCAAGATATATACTGATCATAAGAGTTTGAGGTATTTGTTGAGTCAAAAATAATTGAATATAAGATAGAAGAGATAGATAGAACTGCTAAAAGACTATGACTGCACGATTGAGTACCATCAAGGAAAAGCTAATGTGGTGGCAGATGCATTGAGTAGAAAATCGAGTAGCAGTATAGCTCAAGTATAAATATCAAGGTTATTGAGCCTAGTTCAATTGAGAACAATGACTGTTGAGTTGGATCTAGAGCAGAATGAGGCATTGATAGCCACACTAAGACTGAGGTCGATGTTTCCTGACAGAATCAGAAAACTTCAAAGTAATGATCCTGAAATGGTGAAGCTTATTGAGAAGTTGAAAATGAATCCAGATTCTGAGTTTGAATTGAGAAATGAGACACTATGGTTAAAGCAGAGGTTGTGTGTGCCTGACATTGATAATTTGAGGAAAAAAATTCCAGAGGAAGATCATATAGCAGCTTATGCTATGCATCCTAGTACTACCAAGATGTATAAAATGCTGAAGTAGCATTTATGGTGGCCAGGGATGAAGAAGCAAGTAGCAGAGTTTGTTGCTAAGTGTTTAACTTGCTAGCAGATTAAGGTTGAGGATCAAGCTTCAGTTGGGAAGCTACATTCATTACCTATTTCGAAGTGGAAATGGGGACAAATTACGATGGATTTCATTATGGGATCACCAAAGACTCTGAGGCAATACGATGCTATATAGGTCGTGGTAGGCCGATTGACAAAGTCGACCCATTTCTTACCAGTGAGAGAGAGTAACTCATTAGACCAATTAGCCCGGAGATATATTAATGAAGTAGTGAGGTTGTATGGGATTCCGGTAGCCATTGTATCGGACAGGGATCCCAGATTTACTTCGAGATTTTGGAAAAGTTACAGTCAGCTGTGGGTAAGAAGTTGAATTTTAGTATTATATTTCATTCTCAAACAGACGAACAGATTGAGAGGACAGTTAAGATTATTGAGGATATGCTCAGGGCATGTGTATTGGAGTTTCAAAGAGCATTGGATTAGTATATAGCCTTGATTGAATTTGCTTACAACAACTATTATCATAGTGGTATCGAAATGGCACCGTATGAGGCGTTATATGGAAGAAAGTGTCGTTTGCCTCTGTTTTGGGATGAGGAGGGTTTGAGAATGGTGGAAGGCGCAACTGATAATAGATACTGTGGATAAAGTGAAACTGATCCAAAGTAGAATTAAAGCAGTTTAAGATTGACAAAAGAGGTATGTGGATTAACATCGAAGGGATATGAAATACAGAGTAGGGGATAAAGTGTTTCTGAGAGTATCGCCTTGGCGAGGAGTGCTAAGGTTTGATAAAAAGGGTAAGCTCAACCGTAGATATATTGGTCCTTATAAGATCATTGAGAAGATAGGACGATTGGCTTACAAATTAGCCTTACCGACTGAGATGGCTCAGATACAAAATGTATTCCAAGTGAGTATGCTCAGGAGGTATCGGTCTGATTCGACGCATGTATTATCGGCTCAAAAGATTGAAGTTGCTAGTACTCTGAGTTATATTAATGAGCCGATCAAGATAATGGGACATTAGACAAAACAATTGAGAAATCGAGTAATTCCATTGGTGAAATTCCTTTGGAAGAATCACTCGAGTGAGGAAGCTACATGGGAAATAGAGGAGTATATGAGGAGATAATATAGCCCACCTATAGTAAGGGTTAGAACCGTAGAATACTATACATCAGAGATATTATGAGAAATTAGGAAATGCATTTCATGCTCATGTATAATATAGCACACATACATATGAATTTGATTTTCACTAATACTACAATAACTGTTCATGCACTCATTTGACATTTACGGGTATAATTGATTTATAAATGTGATTATATTCTGAATTGTGGATTATATTTCTTGAAAATTGATTTGGTGAGTACAAGTATTGATTTATAATTTTTGGTGAAATTAAGGAAATTTATGAAATTATGAATATTTTTGGACTAGGAAAAATGTCAAGTGGCAAGACAATTGATTTATGGTAGTAGAAATAAGTGATGAACGACAATGGAAATAATTGATATGTAATATTAGGATTTAATGACAAATGTCATGGAAAGTTGGGAGACAATTGGCTTAGAAATTAGAGACAAATTGATTGGTTATTAAAGAGGATTAAGTGGAGACCATTAGAAAATGGACATGTGGCAAGTGACAAAAGTCACTTGCCATGCCATTTATTCACCTATAGTCTTTATCCCAAATCAAAGACAAATTTACTTGTTTTCGCTCTTGCTTTCTACTTCTCTTCATGATCTTCTTTATCTTCTTCACTTCCATGACACTCTCCTACCTTCATCAACATTGAATCTCGCTCTCATTTTTCATTTGCTACTATCATTTTGTTGTCTTCTTCATTTTTCACTAAAAAGACCTAACCTTACCACCTTCGAATGATGATGATCATATGATTTTGGAAGCTAGGTTTAAGTGTGATTTGAAGACCTTAAAGCTAAAACAAGTAAGTAGCATATTGTTCTTTATAATTTGTTGAATGAAACATGTATGATGATGGTTAATGATAGATTGATGAGTACATGGAGTTGATCATATACTATAATGTGAGTGAAGAAATGAACATATTAATGTACTAATTTTATGCATATGATGATTGATGATTCATAATATGTTGTAGAGATGCTTTCGAGTTAGAATGACCATTGAAATGATGTATAAAAAAATGCAAAAAAATTGATAGATAAATGGATGTTTGTATATTCTGTTTTCTTAGTATAATACCGTGTATCTCTTTAGTTGTTTTAGAGATGAACTAAAATGAGTTTAAAGCTAAAGAAAAAGAGTAATGTGGTGTCTTGATATAAGGTGAATTAAGGTGATAGTTTAGAGATGAAATGAAGGTGATAATGAAGTTGAACATATATAGAAATTTATGATGAATGTGTTTATATGATATGTTCTGTTTTTGGTGTTAATGATCAATAATAGAATATGATTTGCTTATGAATAATATTGAGCTGAAATGGAGATAAGAATGAAGGGGATATGATGAGGAATTAAGCTAGAAATGATAGAGTTAGCATAAGAGATGATACATGTAACTTGTAGGAGTTGGAAGAGCTGGAAACTTAGAAGAACAATACTGGAAATTTCAGATGAAAGCAACCCACAATCATGGGAATAGGTCCATGATCATGGGAATGCCTACTGAGGACCAATAGTTTCTGTTATTGAAACCCACGATCGTGGGAAGTTGTCCACGATCGTGGGAATGGGTTATAAGTGAAATATTCTTTTTTTATGTGTGGTTTGAAACAACAATTGGTTAGATACTTTCATATAATGTATTTAGGCTTGAATTGAGCTTAAATTGAACTTAGTTTGATGATGGATTAAGTGAATAAATAAGTGAACTGTTTAGTGTGATGATTGAGGATATAAACTTAGAATGAATTGTTATACATCAAGTGTTAGAATCTGAAAATTTAGAGAATGTTATAAGAATGAAAGTGAATCTATGATGGCTAAAATGATTTAAAGAAGATGATGTTGTGTATTACATAAAGATGAATGATAAATTGAATATTATATGGTCTTATAATGTTAAAATAACCTTGGTAATTAATTAAATGATGAACTTAGGACAATCTTGTACAAAAGATGTGTAAGCCTGAGTTCAAATTAGACATATATGAGTTATGAAGTATGAACGATCATAAGATGTGAATTAAGGAAATATACTTGGGGTTGTCATTGAGCATGCATTATACATATCACACCTATATATATGTGTATGATTAAGTATTTATGTGATTGTGAAAATAAGTAAGTTGTAAATATGTATGTGTTGCTTGATACAGAAGAGCAATTAGAGCAATCACATCCAGACATTGTCGGGATGTTGGGGCAGTAGCTATCTAGAGCATACTGTGAGTAACCTAGATGCTCTAATATTGATTATTTGTTTTGTTTAAATTTTGTACTGAATTATTATGTGATGTGAATGTGTTGATTTCAGAAATTGAATGTCCGAGGCGTTCGATGCATGAATATCATATTAAAAGTGCTAATTGTACGTGAATTTGACAGAATAAGTGATACTTAATTTAATTGTTCAATGTCGGACCAAGGTCCTATGATAAATGTGAAAGCGAATGTGAATGTGAAAAATTGAGCACAAGTAATTGATTGAATACATGTGATGCATTTCATTACATAAATGTATGATAAAATAAAGGCAAATGTGATTGGGATCGCCAGTGAGAAAGAGTTTAAAGCTCAGAATGTGGTAAGAGCCTTTGACTCATTATGTATAACGATCCCTATATCCCCAACAGATAAGGGTCAATTATTAATGAGCCCGGTATCTACAACGGATATGGGACAGTAAAAAAGGGCACTCAGTCACAACAAGGTAATAATTGAAAGTGAGTCTCATGAGCATTGCACATATAATTTGATATGCCTTATGTGAATGGTTGAATTGAGATGTATGAACTTTTCTGAATGTGCAATGTGGAATAAATGAACAAAATTGCCTTTTATTGAGTATGATGAATTAATGAAGTGATTTGTAGTATGTGATTATATGAATGTATGTTAGTGATGTGACTAAGCCATCAATGATGGGTAGCTCACTAAGTTCACAAAACTCATCAAAATTGCAACGTTGACTTTTCAGGTACGAGATAGGGGACTTCGCTTCTAAGACAACTTAGAAGAAACCTAGTATTGCTTTTGGACAGAAGAAATGGCTCAAAGGTCAGTCAACTGAGACTGAAGGATTTGGATGGAACTTTTGTATAATTCCTCATTCATGTAGTATATTTTGTAAACAAAACTGTAGACACTAATAATTCTTTAATATTGTATATAAGAATGATGTATGTATTGCTATAATGTATATTTTGTTCTATGAAATGAGATGAGGAATTGGGTTTTAGATATTGTGATATTTGTGTTTTAATTTATGATGCTATGAGATAAGTGAATATAATTGCTCTAACACGTTACTTCCACCAGGCATGTGTTTGAACATCTGAGGGATGTAAAGGCACATGTCAGATGGGAGTGAGGTGCTACAAAAGGTATCAGGTGTAGTTGTTGAAATGAGAAGAAGTAAGAATTACGATGTTAATGAATGATATATGATATGTTTTGATTTGGTATGATTGATGATCCTTAAGTATGAGTTGACTTATTGATGATATTAAGATAAGAATGAGGAGAGAATAAAAAGGGGAATGAAGTAGAAATGATTAACTTTGCATGAGATGTCTTGAATATAGTAAGGAGAAAGTTAGAAATGCATGCATGATAGGATTTTAAGAATAAATGAGGTTAAGTGAATGATGA
>JAOTAY010000190.1:34030912-34041648 GCA_025629805.1 Erythroxylum baracoense | reverse complement strand
CAAATCGGAGTTAAGAGCACAAGTTATGACAGTTTAGGTTTAAGTAGTTGGATTCCGGCAAGTGGGTTCTAACAAATCATCACCCAAAACATGACATAATCACATACATTTATTCATTTACCTTTATCACTCATTCATCACCATTTTACCATCCATCCATCTCAAAAATCATCCCAATAACATTTCATAATTTATTACTCATCAATATACAAAAATAAGACAAGAATATGTACATTTTATTCATCCATGATACACATATATTCAACACCATTATCCTTATCATTCAATCTAAAAATAATCATCATATTTGTCTCATTTATAGTAACCCATGAAGATTAACATGGTACTTACTTGGTCAAGCTCCAAGTTTCTTCAAAATCACATAAACCCTAACTCTCCATATGTGCATGATCATCATCATTCCAAGGCGGGAAGATTAGGTTTTTCAAGTGATAAGATGATGAAGTCAATGAAAATGGAAGTAGCAAGTAAAGGATAGCAAGGTTCAATGTGTGATGCTTAGAGAAACGAGTGTCGTGAGATGGAGAAGAAGAAATAAAAAAGATGAAGAACAAAATGGACCAAAGAAGAAAATGAAAGATGGTTTTTCATTAGGTTAGTGTCGTGGGTGAGGTGTGGCAAGGCAAGTGACACTTGTCACTTGCCACTTGTCACCTCCTCATGGTTCCACTTGGTCCCTTTTTAATAACTAATCCATTTGTCTCTAATTTCTAATCCAATTGTCTCCCAATTTTCTATGACATTTGTCAATAAATCCTAATACCATATATCAATTATTTCTATTGTCATATGTCAGTTATTTCTACTATCATAAATCAATTGTCTTGCTACTTGACACTTTTCCTAGTCCAAAAATACCAACAATTTTAGAAAATTTTCAATTTTCACCAAAAATTCTAAATCAATAAATATAATCAACAAATCAAAAATTAAGACAAAATATTCATTATTCCAATTTTCACCAAAAATTATAAATCAATAAATATAGTCAACAAATCAAAAATCAAGAGAAAATATTCACTATTCACATTATAATCACTTTAAAATTCATTTATACCAGAAAAATGTCAATTGAGTGTATATACAATCATTGTAATGTGTATAGAAAATCAATAGTCACGTTTGTGTATGCTGATGGTATGCATGAACATTAAATGCGTTTCTTAATTTCTCGATGCTACTTCTCGTGTATAGAAATCTAGGGTTCTAACCCTTAGTAATGGAAATAGGATATTACAATTCTCCCCTCTTTAAGAAATTTTATCCTTGAAATTCTTACCTAATTATTCAAATAGGTGGGGATATTGACTCCTCATGCTCTCCTCTGTTTCCTACGTGGCTTCTTCACTCGAATGATTCTTCCAAAGGACTTTCACCAAAGGAATCACTCGATTTCTCAATTACTTCGTCTGATATCTCACTATCTTGACTGGTTCCTCAATATAACTCAAGTTACTAGCAAATTCAACTTCCTGTGCCGGTAGCACATATGTCAGATCCGGCCGATATCTCCTGAGCATAATCACATGAAACATATTGTGTATCTGAGCCATTTCAATAGGTAGTGCTAACTTGTATTCCAATGGTCCTATTCTCTCCGTGATCTCATATGGAACAATGTATCTAGGGCTGAGCTTACCCTTTTTATCAAACCTCAGCACTCCTTACTAAGGTGATACTCTCGGAAACACTCTATCTCCTACTTGATATTCCATATCCCTCTAGTGTTGATCCACATAACTCTTCTGTCTATCTTGAGCTGCTTTATTTCTAATCCGGATCAGTTTCACTTTATCCACAGTATCTTGGATCAATTCTGGGCCTTCTACAATTTTAAGACCCCTTTCATCGCAGTACAGAGGCAAACAAAACTTTCTGCCATATAATGTCTCGTATGGAGCCATTCTGATACTACTGTGATAATGATTATTACATTCAAACTCAATCAAGGCTATATACTGATCCCATTCTCCCTGAAACTCCAATACACATTGTAACATCCCATTTCCATACTAAGGATTAGGACAAAGGATCCTCAACTAAGATACATAAGAAATAACATAGAGAATATGTGAGGTGCATTGCATTTAGATGCATATCACTAGTATAAGCATATACATATGTGATCATTGATATTTGCACACATTACAATGAATGTTTATGCACTCATTTGACACTTTTCGAGTATAAATGATTCTAATGTGATTATGATGTGGATTATGATTATTCTGTATTGAATTCTGGTTAATAAATGATAAATGGGTGATATAGGAATTTAAATTGAGAGATTTCTATAATTAAGGGTATTTTGGACTAGGAAAAATGCCAAGTGGCAAGACGATTGATAATTGTAGTAAAACTAAATGTTAAATGAACGCAGAAATTATTGATAAGTGACATTAGGATTTAATGACAAGTGCCACTGAAAATTGGGAGACAATTGGATTAGAAATTGGGAGACAAGTGGACTGATTACTAAGAAATATGTAGTAGCATAAGCAAGAAGCCATTAGCATTATAATTTGGTTATTAAGTGGTGAGTGTCATGGCATGATTCACGACACTCACCAACTAACCAATCTCCTTGTTTATAACTCACGAATTATCCAATTAAATGACCATCTCTCCATTGTCTTTCATTTGTAAGATATACTCTCATCTTATTCATCTCTTCTTCTCTCTATTTACAACCCACTCATGATCTTGATATCCACACCCTCTCAATGTTGAGTTTTGTTACCATTTTTCACTAGCTTAGGGTTAAGTGTGATTGGAAGACCTTGAAGCTAAACAAGTAACTGTAAAGTATTATTCTTCATTGATTTGTTGAATGAAACATGTATGATGATAGTTATGGGTTAAATGATCATGAAATGGTGATATATATATGCTGAATTTTGAGTGAAGAAATGAACACATTGATGTATTGATTTTTGTATATATGATGATTAACATTTCATAAGATGTTGTAAAGATGATTTTTAGATAGAAAGATCATTATAATGGTGTAGGAAAAAGTGCAGAAAATTTGACTAGTAAATGAAAGTTTCATGTTTTGTTTTCTTTATTTATTAACGTGGATTTCTTTGGGTGTTATAGAGATGAGTTAGAATGGTTTTTAAGTTATAGAAAAGGCTAAAGTAGTGTCTTGAAATGAGGTGAATTAAATGATAAGTTAGAGATAAAATGAAAGTGTTAATGGAATTGAACATGTGCAGAAAATTGATGATAAATGTTTACATGTATGAATGTTTTGTTTTTGGGTTGATAATCAAACATAGATTTTTGATTGTTTGTGAATAATATTGAGCTGAAATGGAAGTAGGAATGAAATGGAAATGACGAGAAATTAAGCTATAAATGATAGACTAAGCATAAGAGTTGATAGATGTAACTTGCAGTGGTTAGAAAAGCTGGAAAATGGAAGGAACAAGGCTGGAATTTTTGGATGAATGCGTCCCACGATCATGGGAATATATCCACGACCATGGGAATGCTTAAAGAGGGTAGAAACTTTCTGCCAATTAAACCCACGATCATGGGAAATCATCCACGATCGTGGGAATGAGTTATAAGTGAAATATGCTTCTTTTAAGTGTGGTTTGGTGCAACAATTGATTAGGTACTTTCCTATGATGCGTGTAGGCTTGAATTAAGCTTGAAATGAACTTAGTTTGATGATGAATTAAGTGAGGAAATGTTGATGATGAATTAAGTGAGGAAATGAGTGATATGTTTAGGGTGATGATAGAGGTTATAATTTAAGAATTAAGCTTGAAATGAACTTAGTTTGATGATGAATTAAGTAAGGAAATGTTGATGATGAATTAAGTGAGGAAATGAGTGATATGTTTAGGGTGATGATAGAGGTTATAATTTAAGAACAGATTGTTGTATATTAAGTGTTCAAATCTAGAAAATTATAGGTATAATGAGAATGAAGGCGTCTATATGAATGCTAATGTGATTCAAAGAAGATGAGAAATGTGCATTGAGTAAAAGTAAATGAGAAATTGGATATTTTGTGATATTATAATGCTAGAAAAAGGATTGGAGAGCATGTATATGATATATTTATACAATTAAAAGATGGACTTAGAATAATCTTGTACAAATGAGGTGTAAACCTAAATTCAAATTTGACATATATGACTTATGAAGTATGAATGATCTTGAGATATAAATTAAGGAAATATACCTGGGATTGTCATTGTGCATGCATTATCCATTACACATATACATATGTGTACAAATGAATGTTTATGTATTTATGCAATTAGTAATGTGTGGATAATGTGTATTGCATGAAGTTAATACACAGGATTGAATATCAGCATCTAGATGTTTTCGGATCATGGAAGCAAATGCGAACTGTGAGTAACCTAGATGGTATCATATTGATTTATTGTTTTGTTTAAATTCTATATTGAATTATTATGTTATGTGAATGTATTGATTGCGTTTGATGCATGAAAAACATATTGGAAGTGCTCATTATATGTGAATTGGACAGAAATAAGTGTACTCAACATTGTTGTTGAATGTCGGACTTAGATCCGAGGAAAAAAGTGAAAGTGAAAGTGAATGTGAAAAATTGAGCACAAGTGATTGATTGAATAAATGTGATGCATTTCATTACATGAATACATAATAAGATAAAGGCAGTTGTGACTTGAGTCGCCAGTGAAAAAGAGCTTAAAGCTCAGAATGTGGTAAGAGCCTTTTTCTCACTATGTATAATGAGCCCGGTATCCCTAATAGATACGGGATAGTTATTAATGAGCCCGATATCCACAATGGTTACGGGACAGTGAAAAAAGCACTCGGTCACAACAACATAATAATTGAATGTGAGGCACGTGTGCATTGCAGATACATTTGATATGTATAATCTAAATGATTGAAATAATTTGTTGAGATGTTCTGAATGTGAAATGTGAAGTAAGTGAACAAAATGTTATATGATGCTATATGATAATTGGTGAAATGATGTGCATTATATGATGACATAAATTGTATGTGAATTTGGAATATAAACTATTTTTGTTATGTGATATGAGCGAGCCATTGATGATAGGTAGTCCACTGAGTTCTCAAAACTCACCAAAATTGCAAAGTTGTCTTTCAAGTTCAGGGGATACCCAGTTAGACCAATTAGTGTATAACCACTGCATTCGAATAAGAGTTTGAGGTTGGGATTAGTTGGCATCCATATATGTTTTCTGTTATTTTAGTATTAAATATTGTATTCTGCAAGCGTTATTGATTGTATAAATGAAATCAGTTTGTAATAATAGTTTTGACTAAACACGCTTTGTATTTGTAATGGACCCAAATTATTACTAGAAATTTATGACGATGTGTTTATTATTTGTGACCAAAATTGTTAGGAATAAAATGGGCCATTAATGATTATTGGTTTTTCGAAATATGTGTGTGATGTTTTAAAAAAAATGTTTCAATGAGCATGTTGATTGACTGTCCTAGCATGCCACCCTCATAGAGTATGTTCTCGAATATCGATGGTATGTTCAGGAATATGCCCTATGAGAGTGGGGTGCTACACATAAACTCTGAGCATATCGTTAATAATCTTAATTTTCCTCTCACTATGTCTGTCTGTTTGAGGATAAAATGTAGTATTGAAGTTCAACTTTATACCCATTGGCTATCTGTAAGCTTCTCCAAAACCTTGAAGTAAATATAGGATTCCTGTGCGATACAATGGACACTAAGACACCATGCAATCTCACTACCTCATTCACATATCTTCGGGCTAACTGATCCAGTGTACTAGTTTATCTCACTAGTAAGAAATGGGCCGACTTTGTCAATCAGCCCATAATAACCCACATGGAATCATGTTGCCTTGGAGTTCTCGGCAAACCCATTATGAAATCCATCGTAATTCACTCCCATTTCCACTCTAGTATAGGTAGTGACTGTAACCTCCTAACTCAAGCCTGATGCTCGACTTTTATCTGTTGACAAGTTAAACACTTAGCCATATAGTCAGCCACTTTCTTCTTCATCCTTGACCACCAGAAATGCTACTTCAGTGTGTTATACATCTTGGTAGTACTAGGATGCATAGCATAAACTGCTATATGTGCTTCCTCTAGAATCTCTTTCCTCAAATCCTCGATATTGGGTACACACAACCTCTGTTTCAACCACAATGTTCCATCTCTCAATTCAAACTCAGAATTCAAATTCACCTTCAACTTCTCAATAAGCTTTACTAATTCGGGATCTTTACTCTGGGCTTTTATGATTCTCTTATTAAAATTGATCTTATATTCAAAGTGGCTATCAATGCCTCTTTTTGCCCCAAATTTAACTCAACATTCAATGCTCTCAATTAAACTAGGCTTAGTAACCTCGATATCTGAATTGGACCCATATTACTATTGGATTTTCTACTCAATGCATCAACTACCATATTAGCTTTTCTCGAATGATACTCAATTGTGCAGCCATAATGTTTAAGTAACTCTATCCATCTCCTCTGTCTTATATTTAACTCCTTTTGGCTTAACAGATACCTTAAACTCTTATGATTAGTATATATCTAAAATGTCTCTCTACATAGATAATGTCTCTAAATGTTTAGAGCAAAAACCACTGTAATAACTTCTAGATCATGTACTAAGTAATTGAGCTTATGAGACCTCAACTGACAGGATGCATATGCTATCACTTTAGCATACTGTATGAGAACACACCCTAATCCCTGATGTGAAGAATCACTATATACCACATAGCCTCCAAATCCAGAGGGAATATTCAACACCGATGTTATAGTTAACTGATGCTTTAGTTCCTTAAAACTCCCCTGACATTCATCATTCCATAAAAAGGCACATCTTTCTCAAAAGTTTTGTAAAGGGGCTGAGATAAGTGAAAACCTCTCGACAAACCTTCAGTAGTATCCAACTAATCCGAGGAAACTTTGGATCTCTAGTACATTTATAGGAGCTTCCCACTTCATCACTATTTTTATCTTCTTTGGGTCAACCTGTATGCCTTGTCCAGACATTATGTGACCCAAGAACTCTACTTGATTCAGCCAGAATTCACACTTACTGAACTTGGCATACAATTGTTTTTCCCTCATGATCTGTAAGATCAACTTTAAGCGCTCCCCATACTCCTCTCTGCTCTTTGAATACACCAAGATATCATCAATAAACACAATCATAAAAATATGTAAATAAGGTTGAAATACCTTATTCATAAAAGGCATAAAAGTAGCTGGAGCATTAGTGAACCTAAACGACATTACTAAAAACTCGAAGTGTTTATATCTACTCTTGAATGCACTTTTTAGTACATCAACCTTTACTGTCTTCAACTGACAGTACCCAGTTATCAAGTCTAACTTAGTGAACACAAAAGCTCCTTGTAACTAATCAAGCAAATCATCAATACTTGGAAATGGGTACTTGTTCTTCACTGTTACCCGATTCAACTGTCTATAGTCAATACACAGTCTCAGAGTCCCATCTTTCTTCTTCACAAACAAAAGTGGGGCTCTCCATGGTGATACACTGGGTCTGATGAAACCCTTATCTAAGAACTCCTGTAACTAAGCTTTATGTTCCTTCAGTTCCACAGTTGCCATCCTATATAGAGGAATAGATATAGGAGCAGCACCTAGAACTAGGTCAATGATGAACTTTGCTCCCTATCTAGGGGTAAACTAGATAACTCAATGGGAAACACATCCAGAAATTCCTTAACAAAACAACAGGAATATCCTGCATAGTCTACTCAGTTCGAGTATCAACTATGTGGGCTAAATAAGCTTCACATTCACCTTTGATCAATCTCAATGTACTCATTGACGATATCAATCTAGATGGCATTGTTTGATTAACACCTCAGAATACTGCTTTTGGCTGATTATGAGATTCTATTATCACCTCCTTAGTATAGTAGTTCATGATAGCCTTATAAGCATTGAGCCAATCCATGTCTAAAATAATATCCATCTCCTTTAACTACAATACAATCTGATCAGCTTTCAACTCTGCCTGATCCACTCGAATCATACACCCTTTATAGACTTCACTAATTACTATAGTACTACCTATCGGTGTATTCACCTCTAATATATTTCAAAATTTTCCTATCACAATGTAGTCTAGATGCTAGATGCGATGAGATAAAATAATGCGTAGATCCTGGATCTAGAAATGCAAAAGCTTCAAAATTAAAGATATACAACACACTTGCAACGACATCTGGGGAGTTCTGAGGCTCCTATCAGGTCATTGCATAGACTTTGGCCTGAGACTGCGATTGGTTGCTCCATACCTTAGTCCTAACAGTAGGACTCCCTGAACTCACTCTACCTCTTTGTCCAGATCCATTAGCTCGACTCTGCTGGACTGTTGTCTTATTTACCACTCCTCCTCTCATTTTATACCGTGCTTTATAAACTGTGGGACAGTCTCTTATTTGATGTTCAAAAGAGCCACATCAAAGGCAAGCTCCCAATAATTTCCAACATTCCCCACTATACTTTTTCCCACGGTGATCATAGTTAAGCATTTGTCCCGATGCTACACCTCTACCACTGCTAGACTGCATAAAATTGCTCATCTGTCTAAACCCCAACTATCTTGATCTAATTGATGGTCGAAACGATCTATTCTAGCGCTTACTAAGCCTTTTTCCAGAACCAACCTAAGATTCACTGGGTCTCTTCATACTAAACTCTTGTCTGTATTCTCCTTGACCATCCTTTAATAATTGTTTGAATCAGATCGAGGCCACTCTCAACTTAGAAAGAATGCTCAAATTCGTTATAGCTAGCCTTGTCCTAATCTCCATATTCTATCCATTTTCAAACCTCCTACACTTGTCTTCTTCAGTAGGAATGAAGGCAGTAGCATACCTATCAGTTTATTAAACTTTATCTCATACTCTGCCATAGAGAGATTTCCCTGCTTTAAATCCAAAAACTCCTTCATCTTTCTATCCAAATAGATCTTGGGTATGCAATTCTCCTTGAATACTTTTAAAAAGTCTTCCTACTTTAAGCTACAAGGCTTAGTGGTACTGCCTGGAGCAGTCTTCCACCACTAGTATGCTGGACCTTGTAGTAATGAGACTGCATAGTCAAATTTCTCATCAGACTCACAGTCTATCTATTCAAATACTCTCTCTGTTCTCTCTAGCCATCCTTCAGCCTCAGCAGGGTCTGTACTTCTGTAGAAGTCCTAAACTCCCTCCTTTCTCACTTTATCATACCTCCTTTCCTTTCTTTCAGGAATTATCATAGGCAATCTGTCAGGTCGAGGTACAAAAGACTCTTTACTAGCTCCTACAGACTCTAGGTTAGCTGAGTGTCCAACTTGATTACCTATGGCGAATGACCTATAATAGACAATAACCTTGATTACTATCTGAATTTCCTATGATTTATCATATCTAATTGTCTATATATGTCCCTATGGATGCCAAACCATACTCTGATACCAAAAATTTTAACACCCTGCTCCTACGGTGCATCTACTCATCATCCTGTAGACGTTCGTGTTGAAGTAAATCATACATTAATAAAGAATTCACGTACAACATATGATATACACAAGAAGGGGGGTTGAATTGTTTATTCTTTTCGTGAATACAAAATCTTTAATATTTCTTGATAAGAACTTCTCTAACTTGTTAAAAGAATATTACAAATGTTATATGAAAATTGTTACGTAGTTAAATCACAAATAACTTCTATACACTTGTTTAAAAACAAAATATAATAAGTTGAAAGATAGAAGATAGACTCTGTGATTTTATACTAGTTCACCCCAAACCGTGGGCTACATCCGGTCCTCAGAATTCGTCTGAGTTTTCACTATACTTCAACAAATTTACAAGTATTCTTTCTTCCCTTCCAGAGCCTCTTCACGTCTCTTACACCAAGTATTCTTTCTGCTATCTTAGCCTCTCTAGGCTCTTAGACTTTTCTTTCTCTCACTAGAAAGATATTGTGAGCTTTTATTACAGTAAGGTTAGCTCTCTAGTATCACACTACAAAAATTTTCTTTTCTAAGTAAACACTTGAAAGCTCAAAGATCAATAATTGTTTAAAGGTTTTCAAAAAAGTTATTCAATCTTTGACTACGACTAGTATTTATAGTCTAAGTCTCCAACTGCTTCTTGAATCTTGATAACTGCTTCTTGAATCTTGTAGAACCGTTATTCAGTTGAGTTCTGTAACTAACTCCAACTAACTAACTATTCGACGTACTAGTGTATCTTCTTCTTTGTATCGTTTGTGTTTTCTTCTTTTGTGTTTTACTTCCTTCTGTGTTTTGCTTCCTTATGTGTTTTGCTTTCTTCTATATCTTTTGCTTCTTCTATGTTTTGCTTCCTTCTATGTTTTGCTTCCTTCTGTGTTTTGCTTTCTTCTGTGTTTTCACTTCTTCTGTATCTTTTGCTTCTTCTGTGTTTTTACATCTTCTGTATTTTCTGCTTCTTCTGTGTTTTGCTTCTTCTATATCTTCTACTTCTTCTGTGTTTTCCTTCCTTCTGTGTTTTCCTTTCTTTTGTGTTCTCTACTTCTTCTGTGTTTTCCTTTCTTCTGTGTTCTCCACTTCTTCTGTGTTTTTCTTTCTTTTGTGTTTTGTACTTCTGCACACTTAACACACTCATCAAATTAGTTCATTTATTTCTAACATTATTATTATTTGATTGTCATCAAAATT
>JAOTAY010000190.1:34016184-34030812 GCA_025629805.1 Erythroxylum baracoense | reverse complement strand
ATCTACTATGCATGTGCATATGTGAATGCATGCATATGTCACTATTCACTTATACACTAGGTGAGGGGATGTTACAAGATTGGTTTCTTTACATCTCTGTAGAACCTGTTCTAGATTGAAAAAACATGCATCAAAAGAAGAACCAAAAATAGAAAAAGTTGTCCATAAATACCTCTATTATATTCTCCACCATGTCGAAGAATATGGATATCATGTAGCATTGGAAAGTGATAGGAGCATTGCACAATCCGAAGGGCATCCTACAATAGGCAAATGTACCATAGTGACAAGTGAAGGTGGCCTTCTCCTAATCCTCTGGGGTTATGGGAATTTGGTTATACCTAGAATAACCATCTAAAAAATAGTAATAATCATGCCTCGTTAATCTTTCCAACATTTGAGCAAGTATTAGTTGAGATCACACAATCTTATGCAAATATTGAAACGATAAAGGCAATTAGGATTAAGCCCTTTTGCTTAAAAGGCCACCATGATTTTACCTCTAGTAAACCCCCTTTAAGCTTAACTTGACATCTTTTCTTTCTTTAAACCCAAATATGAGCCTCAACCTTGATTATTTATCGTCTTTGTTGTACCTACCATAAGGCAAGTTGAGCATTTGAATGAGTATAATTAGGTTTAGGGAAAAAATGTGGGGAATCATAAAGTATAGTTCACTATTGTATTAGGGATGGTTATGGTTGTGGAGATTTTCACTTCTCCTTTATATTAATCTTCTCTTGATTTCCTTGTTTTAGAATCATAAATACAAAAAAATGACAAATATAGTAAAAATAAGAAAAATGAAAAGAAAGAGGGAAAAAGAAAAAAAAGAAAAGGAAGGAAGAGAAGATGAGTATAAAATGAAAAGAAGAGGAGAGAAAAGAAAAAATGGAAAGTGTTAATTTTGTCAAGTGAGAGGAAAGAATTGAGTGTTTTATGGTCATTCTTTTGTATATGTTTAAATGCTCAATTTATGTTGTGGTTTTAAACTACAATTTTTCTTTTTCTACCCTTAGCTTTGCTCCATTACAACCTAAATAAAGACCTTCGGATTGATGCTTGTGTTTGATGTGAGTGGTGGAGATTGGATTAGTAAGCAAGCTTATAGTAAATGCCTTACATGAAATGAAAAATGAGTGAATACATATCGTACCTTTAAATGCTTGAGAGGATGAAGAGTTGAGTGAGCATCTATCATCACACTTGTTTGATGGTTCTTTTAATTGAAGTGCTTGTTGATTTTGGCTAAATATGCAAAGAATAACTTGTTCATAGAGTATTTATGACTTTAAATCTAGTGCAGGTAAAATAGTAGTTGGGGCATTTGTGACCCAAATTACAGAACATCTTGGCTTGCTAACCGAGAGAACACTTATACCTATATGGCTAGTTTCTGGCAACTCATCTCTCGACTTAAAATCTTTAATGTTGATGAAGGTTATCAGGCAACAAGGAGATCATTATGTTCTTATTCATGATGATAAGGGTGAAATTTCGAGCAACAAGTGAGCTCAAGTTGCAGAAATGGAAGCCTCAGAAGAAGATGATGTTCCACCACCCCAACCCCAATATATGCATCAAACATCTTCATATAGTTTCGTAGAGTATCAATCACTGATAAATCAATTGATAGCATTTGAACGGAAAAAAAATGACAGGCTCCATAACATTGAAGCCAGCATGGCGGAGGTCCGAACCTTAATGGCCAATTTGAATGCTCGCTTCGTACAATCTCCAACCCCATCTTAGTATCATATTTCTAACCTTTCCCTTTTTATTGGTTGTTGTTTCAATTTTTTTTGGTTTTCATCTTTGTCCTTACTTTCGTTTTGTTGCCTCTTATATCCATCATTCATTTTCTTATCACATCGAGGGCAAAGTAATGTTCAAGTGCCACGTGAGTAATAGTTTAGAACAAAAGAAAAAAAATGATTATTTTTGTCTTGTGTGTTTGTTTTCCTATTTAGTAGTTAAAGATGCATGATTATTAAATGAACTCAATCTGGATTAGAAACGCATAATATGAGTGAATGAGTATACTTGCATGCTTAGACTAATTGACTTGGATTTTGGTTAAATGAACATTGGCCTGTTGTGATAGATAAATGACACCTTTCAATTGGTAAGATTTTGAGCCGTTTTGAAATATTAACCACCAAATTTTGTAATGCTTTGTTGAGAGTGTTCTTTTATGATTAAGAAACTCCAAAACTTGCTTGTAAATACTAGTTAAGATCACACAATCTTATGCAAATATTGAAATGATGAAGGCAATTAGGATTTAGCCCTTTTGCTTAAAAGGCCACCATGATTTGACCTCTAGTAAACCCTCTTAAGCTTAACATGACATCTTTTCTTTCTTTAAACCCAAATATGAGCCTTGACCTTAATTATTTATCGTCTTCATTGTACCTACCGTAAGGCAAGTTGAGCATTTGAATGAGTATAGTTGGGTTTAGGGAATAAGTATGGGAAATCATAAAGTATAGTTCACTATTGTATTAGGGATGGTTATGGTTATGGAGATTTTCACTTCTCCTTTATATTTCTCTTCTCGTGATTTCCTTGTTTTAGAATCATAAATACAAAAAAATGACAAATATAGTAAAAAATAAGAAAAAAATGAAAAAAGAGGGAAAAAAGAAAAGGAAGGAAGAGAAGATGAGTATAAAATGAAAAGAAGAGGAAAGAAAAGAAAAAATGGAAAGTGTTAATTTTGTTAAGTGAGAGAAAAGAATTGAGTGTTTTATGGTCATTCATTTGTATATGTTTAAATGCTCAATTTATGTTGTAGTTTTAAACTACAATTATCCTTTTTCTACCCTTAGCTCTGCTCCATTACAACCTAAATAAAGACCTTCGGATTGATGCTTGTGTTTGATATGAGTGGTTGAGATTGGATTGGTAAGCAAGCTTATGGTAAATGCCTTGCATGAAATGAACAATGAGTGAATACATATCCTACCTTTAAATGCTTGAGAGGATGAAGAGTTGAGTGAGTATCTATCATCACACTTGTTTGATGGTTCTTTTAATTGAAGTGCTTATTGATTTTGGCTAAATATGCAAAGAATAACTTGTTCATAGAGTATTATGACTTTCAAATCCTTAGGTTGTTTATTGAAATAATCATTGATATCTTTTACTATTAGTTGGGAAAATTGTTGTCTATAGTCTAGTATTGTTTGTTTTGCTTAAGTAAAATCGAGGGAAATGCTGGAAAAATTGTTGTTTACATTATTTATTTTCATATTCTAGTATTGTTTGTTTTTCTTGAGTAAAAGCGAGAAAATGATGTATTGAATTTAGTTTGATTGTCCTCTAATTCATATGGTGAAATTGGTTGCTATTTGAATAAATATGAAGTGAGTGAAATCAGGTGAAAGTTGTATGAATATTAATTGGATTAATTTGTAAATAGGTTGAATTAATTTGCGAATGCGGCGTTAAGTTAAACCATATCACAACCTACCTGCACGGTCGTGCAAGTTAAGTGCATCGGTTATGCGAGTTAACCTCATGCAAGGCCGTGCAAGTTAAGTCACGATCGTGAATTTCATGCACGGCGATGCAAGTTAAGTAACGACCGTGACTAAAAACATTTAACCTCCAAAATCCCATAATTACATGTTGTTTTCTTAAAATTTTTCCAGTAAATGAATTACATTGCAGTAACATATAAGAACATGTTGTTTTCTTAACATTGTGCATTAAATGTAAGAACATGTTATTTTCTTAACATTTTGTAGTAAATGAATTGCATTGCGGTAAATGAATGAAACTTCAGTCTACTAATCTGCCCTTCAATCTCTTATTTGATGTAAGTTTTGTCTTTATTTTGACACCTCTAATGTTATTCCTTTAACCAAAACTAATGTCAGGTTAATTGATTAGATTTATTTCAGTATTTTACCATTAGGTCAACTCTTCATCTTGTGATATTAGGTTCTCTTCATCAACTATTTCTTCACCTTGCAATATTTGATCAGCCATCTTTAACATCTTGAGAAGTTGATCTTTCACAATTTTACAAGTATCTTTCTCTCTATTGCTCTTGTAACCAATTGCATGCTTAATGCACATAATTCTTTGTACCTTATACTTAACAAAATTTTAGGATTCATTTCACTTTCATTGATAGTGGAGTTTTTACTATCAAGATACCACGATTTTGCTTTCCATGTCCATCTTTTCTAAATATACTTACTCAGTATTCTCAAAATATTTTTCAAGTTAAAAATCTTCAAAACATGAGAACATAAAATACCAGCAAACTCAAACTTCTAACAACTACAATGGACTTCATCATTTGATGAATCATAAGTGAACATATTAAAGTAGCTCTTCTCTACAAGAGTGATCTCATATTTTGTAACTGTACCATCTTCACCGTAAAGATGAAAACTAAAATCATGAGAATGATTCCATTGATCTTGAATACATTTAAACACTTCTGGCATGTAGACAGTACCTGTATGCTTTAAAATTTAAATAGGTACTGACAATGCTGGAGTGCTTACATTACTTCTAAAATCAGCTTTTCACTTATCAACTCGACGATCATCAATAACCCTCTAGAAGTGATTAAAATTTTTTAAAAAGTTATGTTGATAACTCACGTAACTTTTTACAATGCTATTCATGCTCTCACTTCGTTAGGTGGTGGTCATGTCTGCACAAAACATTTGGCTTCCATAAACCAAAGCCCATTTTTCCTTTATATGAAACATACATTTCAACCAATAATTATCCTAAAGATCATATTTTTTTAGCATCTTATTTTATGCATTGGAAAAATCTTCTTCTTCTTCAAAGTCATATATGCATGAGCTGAAATCGTGCGAAAAATATTTAAACTCATAAAAACACCACTCAAATGGATTGCAACATTTTGATAAATGTGCCAGACAAAAAGTCGATGATGAGTTTCAAGCCATCTTGAAGCTAATGCCTTTGCCATTGCCGCATCCTGATTAGTAAGAATAGTTGTAGGCTTTTTCTCATACATGGCTCTAGCAAATGTGTTGAATAACCATTCAAATGTAAGAACAATCTCATCATATAGGAGTGCAACACCAAAAACTGTTGTTTGCTTATGATGATTCATACCGACAAACAAAGCAAATGGACTACCCTCACCATTCTTTTTGTAAATAGTATCGAAGCAAACAACATCACCAAAGTCTAAGTAATCATTCCTCATCTTTGCGTCTGACCAAAATGTATTAGTTATCAAATCATCTTCATCTATTTGAATTACATAAAAGAAATTAGGATCTTCAACCTGCATTTTATACAAATATTCTAACATGACACATGTATCTCCCTTTTTCATATCTCTTGTTCTTTTAGATCTTAAATAATTCTTGTAATCCTACAGAATAAAGCCAAGATTGTTTCTCCCACTGTTTGTCTCACCATAAGATCATGGGATGCTTTTGGTGGAATTCTCACATCATTAGCCATTTCAATTCACATTGTTGCAGTTGAAGATATCTCTATGTGACTTCTATGTAAATGTGCTTTGTTAGGACTTGAAAGATATTGATTGTGATCCTCGACAAATTGAATTACATGAAATTTTCCAATTTTCACACTATTAACTTGCATTCTGGCCTCAAAACCAAATCTTATTTTTAAACGTGGAGCTCTTACATACAAATCTCTTTTATCAGGCATCCTTTTACGTTCAGCACTATAACAAAAAAGCCTGCAAATCAATTCACTAGATTTATCTTTGTGACTTTTGCTTCTTCTTATTCCAAAGCTGACATGTTTGGCATAAATTAAATAAAATTGATAAGCTTCTTGTTCCGTCTCAAACTCTATACCAAATTTCGGTATTAACTCTCTTGGAACAAATGGGTGGACTATGTTCAAATTGTCCTCAGAATTTGAATTCACCAAATCAGTTGAATTCATATTACGAGTCTCATTGCCAACCAAATTAGTTGAATTCATATTACGAGTCTCATTACCAACCAAATCAGTTGAATTCATATTACTACTCTCATTGCCAATGTCAATATCATGCTTATGATGCTCCTTCTCAATTTCATAATCTAATCGACGGTATGGAGTAGAGCCACCTTCCATTTCTACACCTGTCAAATTCACAAATGAAGTATCATTATTGCTTTGTTTTCACATAAAATTATTGACACAACAAAAAAGGAGTGTTCAGAAAATACTGGGAGGTATTTTAATTTGCTCTACATACCTTATTTAATTCCTATAACAGAAAAAGTGATTGGATAATTAAAGGTTTCACAGTAAATTCTTCCCATAAAATGAATAATATGCTTTAGAAGGTCTTAACTAGAAGTTAATATTAAGCAACTCAATCTTTACAATATACATTAATTATCACTCATGTAGATGTATAAACAGAAACAAAAAAGTTGGAAATGAATGACTTCCATGCGTCAAAACAATCAAAATATTTTCAAAACTTACTTTAAGGAAAACATAAAGAATTACTTCAGTTTAAGAACCACCAGAGGCAACCACTAAAGTACCTTATATCTCTCCACGTTAAATTTAATAATAAAAGTAAATTAACAAAATGATGTATTATCAGCAACAGAATCATAATATAAAGACTTAAAAAGAGGCAAACATCAAATGGTACATTCATGAAAAGTTAGGTCTACTGAGCCATTCCTCAATAATTGCTTAAAGATAGAGATACAGATAGAGAGAATGATAATAAAAAACAAGTAAGCTCAAGAATTGCTTAGAGACAGAGATATAGAGAGAGAGAATGATAATAAAAACTAGTAAGAAAATCTACAGATGAAAAAACAAATGAAACTTACATGAGAAGATACTTGAGATTCGTCAAAATATTATCTTTCTTCCCCTCATGTGATCTTCTACTTCTTTACCAACAAAGTTAACTTGCTTTGTGAGAAGGAAAAAAAAAGCTTTCAAAGATATGAAAATCAGATAACAAACAAACGCAGAAAGAAACAAGTTAAATGGGTGGGAAATCTTAGTTAAAAATTATTTTGGAAATGACACACAATTATCGTTTACAATCATCATCATTACGATACTCTTATTTGTAATGAATATACTAGTATTGTGTTTTTATAATTTTTCAATTTTCATTTTAATTCTTTAATGCAGAAATAAATAAATATAAAAAATTTTATTTTTTACATTTATTCTTAATTTCAATTATTACATTTGATGTTAACATTACATTAGTATTATAATTGTATTAATTAAGTCAAAATGTAATGGTTGTTCTTCCATAAACTGATTAAACTCACGGCCGTGAGTTAGCTATCACGGTTATGCAAGTGTTGCATGACCGTGAGTCGTGAGTTAGCTAGCACAACCGTGCAAGCACTTGCATAATCGTGCAGCACTTGCACGGCTATGCCTTCTATAAATTTATCCATATAAAAATGTCTTATTTAGTTAGGTTGTTATATCCTCACTAATTCAGGAAATAATTTTCAAGAACACCTATAAATTTATAATATCAACTTTTTGTAAATCAATGCCAATGTTTCATCATCATTTCTGCTCCATCTTCGTCCCTAACTCTGTGATAAATTTACAGAAGGAAGTTATCTTCAAATGTTGCAGAATTTGTTGTGGTTGAGATTGGGGGATCTGGGTTAGGTTTTACAAGGTGTAGGAAGGTGGCGAAGAAACTTGTAGTGAGGCGGTGAGAGGGTGACTTCTGTAGTGTTATAAAGAAAATGACAGAGGACGTCGACACTACTAATACTTCATCGTCATTCATGCTCCATTTTCCTCCATAATTTTGTGATAAATTTACAAAAGGCAATCGCCCGAAAATGTCGCATAATTTGATGTGCTTGAGGATCTGAGTTGGGTCTTACAAGGGGTAGGAAGGTGGCAAAGGGAAGAGAGGGCGACTTCTGTAGTGTTACAAAGAAAATGACAGAGGATGCTGACTAGGTCAGCTTGGCTCATAAGTAACGAATTTTGGAAAGGCTAATAGAGTGTTTAAAATTTAAAAATAATGACGACATTTTTTAACTAGACAGAATAAGACAGGGTTATATTAGAGAGAAAATCTGGACTCCTATGATGCATGCTTTCATATGGTGTGCCCACCACATTAAAACTAACACAAGCCCTGACTAATCAAAGGAAATAGAAATTTCACAGCCAAGCGGCTCAATCCTTTCCCTGTGTTGAATCAAGCTCTAAATTTTTAGACAACTCTGAGGCTTAAGTACTCCACTGCTGGTTCCTCCGATGTTCTTGCAGGAAGAAGTTG
The DNA here is from genome assembly GCA_025629805.1 of Erythroxylum baracoense. Lineage (NCBI taxonomy): Eukaryota > Viridiplantae > Streptophyta > Magnoliopsida > Malpighiales > Erythroxylaceae > Erythroxylum > Erythroxylum baracoense. The sequence goes on along the minus strand of JAOTAY010000190.1, from coordinate 34,022,546 downwards.
CTACGTTGTTCCTGTAACTAAGCTCTATGTCCTGTAATCTTATTCCCCTGCATGGATTGCTAGGACTACAATCGAAAGTGATAGCCTCTGGTGTAGCTGATGTTCCTTATATGTTCTTGTATGTCACTTAACTAATCTTCACTCCCGAACTCTACTATCCAACATAGAATTATATTATGTTAGAACTCATGCCAATCTTAAAAAGTCACTTAAAACATATATATAAGATTGTCTTAAAACATGTTTGTGAAAGGATCTTTCATTCTAGCTACATAATATACGGAGTTTTGGAAAGGTGCATCAGTACCTAACGAGGACAACCTTGACTGTTAGGACAGTAATTATGGTAGATGATAATGGGATTCTCCACATTCCTCATTACAATATTTTAGAAGAGAACATTCCTGACGTAACTATTGCTGGGCCTAGCCCATGATTTTATCCTGACTCCACTATCTGATCCACCGAAAACTGCATTTGTTAGGGTTATGTTTTGAACTCTGTGTTCATTGTATTCCTTTCCCAGATTTTTTTTTGAAATTTTAAAAGAAATTATATTACTAAAGTTGAAAACTATATACAATCCTTTGTACAAGGAGAAGAGAACAACAAAAAATACAGCTCCTATGCTACACAAAGACTACTGTCCACAGAACAAACATTAAAGAAACCACTTCATGCGAAGATCTTGGCTGATCGTATCTTGTTTACCTTTGTCTATGAATAATTCTCTGATCATATTGACAATGGTATTTGTAAGTTCAGTGGGATTTAACTCCACTGGTTGATATATTCGTCGGTTCCTCTCCCTCCATATGTGATAGATTATGATATGAAAAGTTGTCCTGATAAGAAGACCATTTCTAAATCCATGTTTGGAAACTCGTATGACATCAGTCAACACCTCTAAGGAATCAAAAGACACCCTCATCATCCCTACCAATCGCCCGATACGGCTCCACACCTCTTTGGTGTAACGGCAAAGGAAAAACAGATGGTTTCGGCTCTCGTTGGCTTGGTTACACAGCACATATAGAGGATCATATATACCAAACCAATGATCTTTTGTGCACAATCTATTTTGAACAGCCAGCCACAAGAAGATGGCGGCCTTTGGACTAAGCACCTGTCGCCAAACCAAATCAGCCCATGGAACTAATGGAGGCAGTCCCCTAATGATTCCATATGTCGATTTAGTTGAAAAATCCCCTCCATTATTAGGTAACCAAATTAAAGTATTCTGTTGATTGCAAAGAGATAAACCACGCAAATATGGTTCAAGCAAGTGACCAAATCGACCACCCACTAACCATGACCTCCCACTATATAACCAGGCAATCGTAGCAGTCTGAGGAATGCGGTTTTTAAGAGCAATCAAATGAGGTTGCAACCATAAAGGACTATCACCATGCCAATTATCAAACCAAAAATAAGTGGTCTCACCATTCCCCAATCTATGTTTTATGAACGAATAGATATGATCACGTATATGCAGCATGCTTTTAAAGAACCAAGAGTGGTCATACCTCAGTTGAATGTGCCAAAAACTATGCCCTTGAAGATTATAAGTCTGCACCCACTTAACCTACAATGATTCTTTATCCACGAATAGTCTCCAAATTCTCTTCATGAGTAAGACACGTTGCATTTGCTTGATCGAAATAATGCCCAAACCCCCATGTTTTTTCGGCACCACAATATCGCTCCATTTAATCCGAGCTCCTCTACAAGTATCATGCTTACCAGTCCATAAGAAGGATTTAACAATCCGCTCCATCTCCTTGATTTGAGGAATAACCACATGTGCAGCCCAGTGGACATGCATACTATGCAACATTGAAATGATTAGGGTCACTCGAGCAGCCAAAGATAAAAATCAATTTTGCCAGACATTAATCCTCGCTTTCAACTTTTCAAGTAAGGGTAGGAATTCAAAATACTTGGGCTTACCTGGGGTGATCGGAACTCCCAAATACCGGAAAGGGGCGCTGAATCTGCAACCCAACCAATCTAGCGATCCACTCTATATTCCGGACACCAGAAGAAACAAATAGAGCACTTTTCTGAAGATTCATTGTCAACCCGAACCAATTAGCAAACACATGCAGTAAATTTATCAACATCGATAATGCATGAGGGTCAGCCTTACAAAATAGGATCACATCATCTGCATATAGAAGGTGAGATAGTTGCAATTCTCTACAACGGTAATGGTATTGAAAAAGTCCGTTACAATTCACCATACGTGTCATCAATCTAGAAAGACCCTCCATCGCCAAAGTGAAGAGATACGGGGATAAAGGATCGCCCTGTCGAATCCCTCTTGTGTTAGGAAACTGTGGCGTCGGTATTCCATTGATCAGAACACTCAAGGTCGGAGTTTGGATACATTGAAGTACCCAGTGACGAAACTGACCAGGAGTCCTATTCCTTCCAAACAAAGCCGCAAATAATCCCACCCTATAGTATCATAAGCTTTATAGAGATCAATCTTAAGAGCACAACTGTTAATCTGTTTGCCAGATTGATAGTCTACCAATAGCAGAATGTTATCCCCTATGCTCCTAGACAGAAGGAAAGCTCCTTGAGCTCTACTAACCACCTCAACCAAAATTGCTTTAAACCTTTCAGCTAGGATAGAAGCGATGATTTTATAGACTGTGGTGCAACACAAGATAGGGCGATAATCAGTAATGCTTTCGGGTTGGTCTTTCTTAGGAATCAAACACAAATAGGTAAAATTTATCTGCTTCAATAATTTGCCAGAAGAGAAGAACTCAAGAACCGCATCCATTAGGAGTTGACCTGTGATGCTCTAAGTGTGCTGAAAGAACCCAGCCGAGTACCCATCAGGCCCAGGAGCTTTGGAACTATGCATTCGAAACAATACCTCCTTTACATGTTGAGCTGAAACTGGAGCTACCAGCATCTACATGTGTTCGGGACTTGGAGAAAAATTTAGAACATCCTTTACTCCAAAACCGTGACCTACATTAACAACCTTTCCCATAAGATCAGTAAAATAATTGCTAATATGCGTAGCAAGGTCCTGATTATCACTGATCACTTCTCCCCAATCATTCTTCAACTCAGTAATAGTGTTAACATTGCACCTTGCCATGATAGAAGCTTGAAAAAACTTGGTATTGATATCCCCCTCCCGTAACTAAGATTGCCGCGCCTTCTGTTGAATAATGGAATCATGTAATTTCAATGCTTCTTGATATTTTCTTAATCTATCCACTTCAATCCCACGCAACCGGTCATTAAAGGGATCTCTATAACACTCCTACTGTATATCATGCAACTCAGTACATAACACTTGGAGATTACACAACCTCTGCTTGCTAAATACTTTGATGACCCTTTTAGTGGCTTTCAATTTCTGCATTAATTGATAAGCCTTATATCCACTGACTTCAGTCCTCCAGGCATGGGATAACATCTCCATAAAACTGTCAACCTGGAGTAAGCCATTAAAAAACCGAAATGGAGCACCGATCCTAGGCCCATCGCATATCTGCTATATGAGAATAGAAGCATGATTAGATAATTCAGGTTCCCCAAACACCGCGAAAGCACAAGGGAATACGTTGAGCCATTGTTGATTAACCATTGCTCTATCAAGTTTATTCCGAATGAACATGCTTATTTTCTGCTTATTTTCTCGTGTGAATAAGTCTGAGGCCTCTAAGATCTACCAATTCAGTATGTTGGAATAGATGAGTGAGTTTATTGCTAGAACCGCCATGAAACCTAGTACCTCTCTTCACTTCCGTAGAACTATAGCAACAGTTGAAATCTCCTATTATTAACCACAGTTTTTGCATTCCCTGTTGTATCTCCACTAGAGCTGCCCATAAGTTGGCTCTTTAGAAGGCAAAATTTGACGCATAGATTAAGGTTACCTCAAACAGATCTTCTGCTCCTCGAATCTCTGTTCGTCCTGTACCCAAAGCCCCTCAATCTCGAATCCCTATTTTCCATGTGCCCAAAGTTCTCAAAGTCATTCATTATAATAAATTTGATAGATGAAAGGCTTTGGTACAATCGTACAGGGTGAACAGGAATTTGGGAACAAAAAGAATTGATCCCGTCAAACTTGTAATTTAGAATTAAGTGTGGCAAATTGTATAGTTCTAAACCCATATCTGTAAATTGTCAGATTTTCTGAATAGATTTTGTGTTACGTAACGAGTCCTTAGTCACCTACTTCGGATTGAACGCAAAAGAGAAAAAAAAAAAGAAAAATGCTGAAATATACTTGATTACCTCGGATTTATCGTCATCGTTTAGCTTTGGCTGGTCTTATTCCCCGCTCTAGCAACTTTCTCCATCCTTAATTATGAGTAATTAAATCATGTCTGTCCCACACGTCCCTTCCATTGTTCACCTCATACTTAGAATAAAAATAATGAAAGGAAACCTTGCGGACCCCAACGATAGTGACCACCATCCAAATTAGTAAACATGTCACTAACTTTTATTTGATCTAACATTATATCCAATTAGTTTATGTCATGTCAATAGATATACTAAGATTATGTCGATTTTAATAATATAAGTCTAGTTGTACTCATAATCATATCTTTGTACACTAGATTGCAAGGTGGCTGTGTGATTTTAATTAATATCTTGGAAATACACGGACAAATTGTGAAAGATCAAGCTTGGGTAGTTTAGGCATAAACACAGGAGGTATCTTGATGCTCTGGTACGGCGTTGTAAGAAATTAATATTTAGTGACTACGAGAAAAAAAAAAGGAATGATTAAGGAAGATATGATAAAGTTGGTCCTTACTGAAAAATTTGTTAGAAATAGAAAAGTTTGGTATGATATGATAACGATAAAGTATACCTTTTAAAGTTGACCAAAACAGTTGAGTAAGTTATTACGAGATGTTTACTTTAACACTTACTCAACGTATTTATCGTGGAAAAAGTCCAACTTAATGTCCTATCTGTCTTTTTTAGTTACAAGTCGTCGATAAGACTTTTTGTCCCACAACTTAGCTTTTTATGACAAGTGTAGGGGGAAAGATCCAACGCCGTCGTCTTAAATTGTATTATTGTCATATTTACAAAGTTTATGAGCAAAGACTCCTAGCCCAATTAGAGACAAGAAGAGTTGAACTTTACAGCCTATCAAGTACTAGCAAATTTGAACATCATATCAAGTATACTTTTTGGTTATATTTTAGTTTTTTATTTATGTATTTATTTTATTTTTATTTACATAATCTTTTAGCATGCCTGTTTTACTTATTTACTCTTTGATCTGCATCACTCTTTATTGTCACATCTACTTATGAGTTTATCGAAAACAGCTTCTCTATTATGTAAAGGTAAGACTGCGTACTATCAAACCCTTTCAGACCCGCTTCATTATGAAATTTCAGACTGATTATAATAATGATAAGACCGGGTCGGACCCTTTATGGTCTGAATTTCATCTGAATTTTTTTCTCAAGATCTAACTAAAATATTTCAATTAAATTTTGGATAAAATATTATCAATTTTATTTGAATTCATTCGGGTTAGGCCGGAGCACTCTTCTTGAACTTAAATTTGACTCATTATCTTACCAACTCGAATTTCATTCATTAATTTCTGATTGAGTTACATAAAAAATGGGCTAATCAAATCATGCTTATCACATTACAGTCAAAATTTATGTAATTGATTAAGTCTTTTCATTTACTAGTTCGAGAAAAAAAAACGTAATGATTAGGTTGAAATTAAGCATACGAAAACAATCCTAACCTTAAATTTCTAGCGATCAAACCATAAAATCTCAGGTATATAAAATTTAAAAGTTTTACATTATTAGCCTAAATTCAACCTTAAAATTTGATAATTTATATGGGTCATTTAAAAATAGTCTTTTTACTAATTAGAAATAAAGTTATTTATTATTAGACTTCTCAAAATCTTACGTATTAGCAAAATTTTTACTTAATATTGTTATTGTTCTTGAAATAAACAATATATCATTTAACTTAAATTTCCTAAAATCCACTATATATTTAAACAAATTTCTTTATCGACCCAAATTCATTCTATTTATATGCATATTCACTAATTTAAGAACTCATATACTATAGATAATTAAGCAAATATTTACAGTAACATCATCCCAATAACGTGTTCTATGAAGTACGCTTTCAAAATTTTTATGCAATTTAAAAAAAAAGTTTTTATAATTGGCGTAAAAAATATTATTTTTATAAAATAAATCTTCTTTATTCAATAATAATGACTACTAAATGTAAATACGTTTATAGTGTTGGTTTATGCCCTACAGCCAATCACTTTGGTTGTAGTTTAGTGACAAATTATTTAAAGACATTATTTATCTTGT
>JAOTAY010000190.1:34004778-34016084 GCA_025629805.1 Erythroxylum baracoense | reverse complement strand
GATAGTTCATAGGTCAAGGATTATAAGAAGGAGTTAAGAAGTAATATGAGTTGAAGCGTATCGTCTGTGTTACTGTTTACAGCGTATCGTCTATGTTACTGTTCACAGACTATCGTCTGTGTTACTATTCTTAGACTTCGTCTGTGTTACTGTTCACGGACTTCGTCAGTGTTACTGTTCACAGAGTATCGTCTGTGTTACTATTCACAGACTTCGTCTGTGCCACTGTTCATGCTATTGTCTGGGTTACTGTTCATAGTTATCTTCTGTCCCATTATTGACCCCTCAAAAGATAGAATTGACCTTTGTGGTCTTCATGGAAGTTGTAGACCTTGAAATCATATTTCCAACCATATAAAGAATACCTTGATCTGATCCCTCTGAAGAAAGTTATGGCAATTGTAAAACATTGTCTGTGTTTCCCAAACTCCTTCTGGGTCACTATTCACTGCATATTTTCTGTCCCATTTTCGACCCTTCGGAAGATAAAGCTGGTCTTCGAGGTCTTCATAAAAGTTGTAGATTTTGGAGTGCTCTTTAAATCTATCTAAAGAAACCCTAGGTGGGATGCCTATAGGAAAAGTTATAGCAATAGTCCAGAAGCAGATATATGTGTAAGGTGTTGAGAAGACGACCCGATAATGATAAGTCTGATGATTTTAGCATGAAAGGGCTAGACTCCAAAATCGGGGTCTAACAGATGTTGGTATCAGAGCAAGTAGGAGTTAGACTCCGATAACAGGGTCCAACAAAGTCTGTCTTGGAAAAGACTTTTGCTCCTTGCAGTTAATCAAACAAATCATCTATGCGTGGAAGAGGATATCGATTCTTAATAATGACATGATTAAGCTTCCTGTAATCCACACGTCCTCAAGGACTCATCTTTCTTTTTCACAAAAAGAACTGGAGCTCCCTAAGGCGAAGAGCTAGGCCTAATAAAACATTTCTCTAACAACTCTTCTAACTGCTCTTTAAGCTCCTTCAATTCTGTTGAAGCCATTCTATAAGGTGAAATAGATATTGGTGTCGTGCCTAAAAGAAGCTCTATGGTGAACTCGATCTCTCTAGGTGGTGGCAGTCTTGGTAATTCCTCTGGGAAGACATCTCGAAATTCCCTAATCATAGGAATGTTTTCTAATTTTTCTTCATCTACCTTCATGTTTACCACATATGCCAAGAATGCTTCACATCCTTTCCTCATCATCTTCTCTGCTGTTAGAGGTAAAATAATTCTAGAGGGGCTTGCTTTCTTGGTTCCCACAAACACCACCTTTTTACCTTTATCCAGTGCAAACTCTACCATCTTATGTTTGTAATTCAAATTGGCACTATATTTTTCTAAGGTGTCCATGCCCAAAATCACATCCAATCCTTTCATCTCCAATGGCATTAAATCCACCACTAATTTCACCTCACCAATACATATTTCACACTCTCGATAAACATGACTAATAATGACATATTGGCCAATTGGGATACTAACCATCAAAAGACTATCTAGTAAACTCAAATTTCTATCATGCATAATTATACTTGACAAAACAAATGAGCGGGTAGATCAATTAAAACAATAATATCATCATTAAACAATTTAACCATACCAGTCACAACTTCTGGGGCTGCTTCTGCTCCCTCCCTCGTCATTGCAAATACTCTAGCTGGTGCTTGCCCTTTCGGTCGTCCTGGAGGATTTACCTTCTTGGTTTCATTAGAACTGCCCACTTAAGTTGCAGACTTAACTTCTACGGTCTCAACCCTTTTTGAAGCTTGCATCTGAGTTCCCTCCTGTCTAGCATACTGCGGACACTCTCTAGCCATATGTCCTTTCTCTCCACAATTAAAGCAAGCTCCAGTTAGTCAGTAACACTCCACTTAATGGAATTTACCACAACGGTCATATTTTGGAAAGGATGGCTTATTCCCCTCTCCTCTTCTGTTGCCTCCTACAGTTGAGGCTTGAAGAGAAATATATCTCGTCAGTTTGGGCCTGCTAGCACCACTGCTCCTAACATCAGACTGTGTGGGGAAAGTTCTAGTACTCCTTTATGGTATATAAGCACTGCTACTACCCCCTCTTCTAAGCTGTTCTCTTCCCTTCCTCTTTCTGTTCACTGCACTCTTTATATTTGCCACTTTTTCAACCCTTAAAGTAACCTATATCAGCTATTGAAAGTCGCAAAAATTTTGTGCCACCACTTTCTCTCTTATAGCGAAATGAAATCCCGCTTCAAACCTTCGACACTTAGCTGCTTCGCTCATCATCAACTCAGCTGCATATCTGGATAATTGTGTAAACATGTGCTCTTACTTAATCACTGTCATCTCCCTCTAAGTGAGACCCAGAAACTACCTCTACTTTTGCTGGATATACTCCTTAGACAGATATTTCTTCTTATAGGCAGCTTGGAAGTCTTTCTAGGTTAACACTGGCAGCTTTAACTGGCTCCCTAGTACGCTTTCCCACCAATGCAGGGCATCTCCCTGTAGCAAGCTCGCAGCATACACAATCTTTTCCTCATCTTCACAATCCATCTATTCCAATATTCTTTCCGTCTTCCTCAACCATGTTTCAGCTTCTTTCGAATCGGTTGTTCCATAAAAGTCCACTGCGTCATACTTCCTCAGCTTGTCAAATTGTCTCCCTTTCTTAGCTGGGGCAAGAGTGGAAGTTGATGGCATTTGGCGTATGGCCTGAACAAAATCCTGAGCAAAGGCTTGGAACGTTCTAGGATTAAACGGATTAGGCATTTATTCTTAAGGAATAGATGACTCAGGCATTTGTGGTTGAAAGGACTCGCTATCCTACCCTACAGTTGCCTTAGCAATCGTTGGGGCTCTGGACTCATCAGTACCCTCCTCTCTCGTTGGAAAATCAGGTGTAGCAGATCCTTGCAAAACTTCCCGTGTTCTTCTACAAAGTGGCATTTTACTCCTTTAATAAAATATTATTAGTTAGCTTTTTTTTGTTTTAACCTTATTTCTTACATGTATGCATGATATGCATGTCACTTAATGCAATCAATAAACTGAACAATGAAAACAAATAATTTAACAATACAAACACTTTATCATACATCATATATTTCATAGTATAATATATTCTAAGCCCAGGAATCCTTAGAAACCGTGGGCTCTGATACCAAAGATATTGACCCTGGGTCTCGGTCCTTATTTCATGGCGACAAGGCATCAAAATTGGGGCACTTTTAAAATAAAATAAATAAATCTACAATAAAGATAAAAAGAACTCATGATGGGAGTAAAGACAAATACATAAACAATTAAAATAAAATAGCATAAAATAAAATAAACATGAAAATAAATTGGATTGGGAGTCAAACAAATGAATAAAGGAAATAAAAAGAATAAGAAGTTCAAAAGTCACAGGCGTGGCTTTTGAAATCTCACTTGGCGTGAGAGGGGGTGTTGCAATCATGCTTATACACGATTGCGACTTTTGGTGAACAGTCACAAGCACTATCGCGACTTTCATGAAAAATGGGGTTCGTTGCAATCGTGCTTGTGCACGATCGCGACATTTTGACTGCACACTCCTACTTCAATTTGTCATAACTTTCAATCTCCAAGTCCAAAAATTATAAACTTTATGTCGAAGTAGACAATTTTGTCTAATTCTACCTAGATCAATACAGTTTATTCATTGAAGTTTCAGAACACATTTTTATTCCCTTTTTCCTCTTTTCTCTCTACTGTCAATAAATATAACTTCTATGTATTTCAAAAGACTCGAAACTAACAACATAAACCATACATGCAAAACTCCCATTAAAACAATTTACTTCAGAAAAATCTATTTAAAAGTCTTCAACAGCTATCAATTTTATTCTCAACACAATGTCAACTTAACAGAGAAGAAATTCTGCACATATACAACAGAAGTTCTTCAACGCTTCTTTCATTCATTTATCAGCAAAACATAATTTCATCTCTCAGATGTTGCAAGGTTTATAAATAACTTCAATTTCATACTCAGAGTCAGCACAATAGCATAATACAAAAATACAACCATGAATGCTTATGTTTGATATGCCTCTAAAGTGCTAAAAGTTTTTGAACTAACTTAGTTACAAAAATAGAAATTCTTGGAGTTAGCCGAAGTTTTTGCGAGGTTTAACATTGATCTACTATTTCTACACCTGAAGAGTGGAAAGATAATGGGGTGAGTTGGGAAGTTCAGTAGCTAATATGTTTATAGCTATTAGCGACGAACCATACACACACAACAATTATATATACATAAATTTATATCACATTTAAATATACATATCCACGGTTCAAGCTCACAGATAACCATATTCTTACACAAATTGAATTTTCAATCATCAAAATATAGCACTCAATTATATGTCGTGTTTAGCAATTTTAAAGCAAAATGCACACATATAATGGCTTGAGAGAATCCCAAAAACGAAATGGTGAAACCGAAGTTTATACCATGAACAAAATGAGTCCATTTTCCAGAGCTCATATGCCACAAGTGGGCAGCCGGGAGAAGGCTATAGGTCAACGTGCACATGACGAACGAAATGGTATCTCTCTTGCCTACATAAGCAAATTTTTTATGTTTACATATTTCATACCATAATCATATTTTCATGCTTCTTAAATTTTCTGTTTTTCATCAATACAAAAGTAGCAGAAATCTTATAAAGCAAACAAGATATAAAGTCACAAAATATTTTTCCCACATTCACAATGAATAAAAAAAAGTATTTAAATACACATACAAGCAAATAATTCAGCTCATCAACATAACAACTATAAACATATTACCCACCTATTTACTTATAAATCCAAGCTCAAGTTTGTTCTTCCTCTTGCTCTTGATTTTGAAGTTCTTGGTTCCTTTTAAACAAACATATTTTCATCTAAATCAACATAAACGAATAGGACTTCCATAAAGCTATATTATCCAAAGATAAGCTTAGACTTAATCTACTCTTAATTTATCTAACCTAGAAGAACTAAGATCTAGTTAAAAGTTCATAAAAATCTAAGAATATAAATCTTTTGTTCCTCTTCTTTCTCTCTTCATTTTCAGCACATAACCTATTTTCTCTACTTCCTTTTTCTATCAAAACAAGAAGAATAAATAAAGGGTCACCTAAAACTCAACTAAACCTTCTTCTTCCACTTCTTATCTCCTTTTCTTTCTTTCCTTCTTCTCCTCTCTATGCTTCGGTTCTCCTTCTCTTCTCCTAGGTTCTTCTACGACTTTCTCTATTTTCTTTCTTACTATGCACGAGTCTCTTCTCTTCTTTTTTATTAGTTTAAGACAAACTTTTGTCTTTCCAAGCTTTTCGTTCTATATTTAATCTAATGTCTTCTAACTCCTTAACTTAATTCCAACTCTTCCTTTTAATTCATGCAACCACATGTAATTAATTATATACCTAATTAAACTCCAGAAATTTCTAATTCAAGATTTCTAATTTATATTCATGCTTGTTAATTTAATAAATAAATTCTAAGAAAAATTCAAGGTCCAACACTATATCTCCGAGAAGGGGGTTTGACTAATAAAAGTCTCCATGATATTGGGCAGTATATATTAGTCTCAATTGATTTTGCCACTCACAAGGTGAAGTATGTGAATAGTGTGCTTTTTTCAAAGAAAATAAACTCTAGAATGAATCTATTTTAGCTAATTTGTGCTATTATATACATATAAATCTATGTAATATAATATTTATTAACAAAAGTGTTAATTTATTATAATAATATGCAAATACATATTTTAGATTAATTTGTAAAATTTATTATAATAATGTGCATGTGAGTGATCTTTAAAAAAATGCACATAGCAAATTATAAGCTTATTTTTTTAACTAAAAAATGGTGGAGTTTTTCGAAGGAAAAACTGTCTAAAAGTGAAAAATATCGACAAAGAAAAATATCTAAAAGCTTACATAAAGCGTCTAAAATAGCATTGCCCCCAAAAAATTATAAACGCGAGAAATAGATTTCCGACGCTTAGATGCGTAAAAATGTATATTTTTTTGACGCATCTATGTTTCTAAGTAAACCGTCGAAAATATTTTGTGACACTTTTTTTTACACTTTATAAAGCGTCTAAAATTATTTTTAAGACGCAAAAAAGTGTCTAAAAACTCTACCTTTTGTGTCTTTAAACTCCATATTTTCTTGTGGTGAACAAAAAAGCCTGCAAATCAATTTACCATATTTATCTTTATGACTTTTGCTTCTTCTTATTCCAAAGTCGATATGTTTGGCATAAATTAAATAAAATTGATAAGCTTCTTCTTTCGTCTTGAACTTTATGCTAAATTTCGGTATTAACTCTCTTCAAATACATGAGTGGACTTTGCTCAAATTCTCCTCATAATTCAAATTCACCAAATTAGTTGAATTCATATTACAACTCTCACTGCCAACAAAATCAATTGAATTCACATTACTACTCTCGTTGCCAATGCCAATATCATTCTTATGCTGCTCTTTCTCAATTTCATAATCTAATTGACGGTATAGAATAGATCTACCTTCCATTTTTACACCTATCAAATTTGCAAACGAAGTACCATTATTGTTTTATTTTTAGATAAAATTATTAACACAAAGAAAAAGGAATGTTTAGAAAATACGGAGAGGTATTTTAAACACTCTATTTTAAAATACCTCAATGACTAGGATTATTTAAAACCTTTAATATCGATTGTCTCAACTGTTCAGCCCAAAAGGCAAAGAACTATACAAGATTTAGAATGACAGAAAAAGCAGGGAGGGACCATCATTGGAGTGCATAATGGTCCTTATGCTAACTGCTTAAATTTAGCCTAACCAACCTTGCCAAATTTTATGAACATCACCTTATTCTCCCTAGATTCAACTTTGATCTACATAATATGAAAGATTTTGAGGGGAGTTAAAGAAAAATAGGATCAAGTCCAATTAAATTTAAATAAATTTAATAAATCATATTTCAATTCAAAATTTAGAACATTAGATTATGAATTATACTTACTTTTATCTTTATTTGTCTTTTGCTTTCACTTCTTAATTTCCAACATCACATCAAAGACTAATGATCGCATTTTCTTTTCTTAGTCTACCTGTCAATTGCATAGCCAAGGCAAAACCAAAGAAGTTCAACTTCTGTTATAAGGACTGACGTGCTTTTGCTTGGAGAGTTGGAGGTGTATCTTTTTTTTTCTTTTCTTTTAATTTCCTTTTCTTCCAAATTTTCTTTCTGTCTGTACGCTATTCTCCATTTAAAGAAAAAAGGACCGTGTTTAGTTGATAAGGAGGCACCCAAAGGGAAGTCCTAAAGCTTCATTAATTAGCTTTGAATGACATGCTAAGTAGCTCATGGTCGACATATATAAGAAATTGAAACATTTATTGCGTAAAGGAAGGGGAGATCTGCGCATTCAAGTTGCTTTGCACACCTTGTCTTATTACTGCATTGATGATTTCATGGCTCGAAGTTGGTCGAAGTTTAACAAATTATGTCATTCGCATCCCTCATTAAACTATGCTTGCCAGTCCCTTGCTTTGATTTGTTCTGTGTTTTTCACTAGATAATAATAAGCTGTTTATCTACTAGGAAAATTACTTGTTATTGTAAAATATAAATTGAAAACCAAGAAGTAGAGTAAATCGTACATAGAGTCAAAATAAGCATGAACTTGGAATCCCATTTGAAGAAAAGTGGTGGAAAAGTAACCAAAATTTTTGGGAGTTTGTTAATATAAAGCACGCCAAGTATGTACAACGCAGTTCCCGGGGTTCATACATAAATTGTGTAGGCGTGAGAGCAAAGGCTGGCAAAACCCCACTCACACCACCAACCATTCTCACGCTAAGCCACAGCACTTCTTTTAATCGAAACCACCATATCGGATTCTCATAACCAACCAACCGGCCTTAATTTTGATTGTTATGAAAGAATAAAGGAGGCATTTAAATGAGTCACCAATTCTCAAGATTTGGTGTTGATTGAGGTATGGAAAAGAACACAAATTATGATTAGGGTTTACACATACCAATGTTGTCGGCTCCTAATATGACTGTAATGTCATTATCCCAATGTGCACCAAACTTTGTTGGACACATAGCGACTCACTACCTGTAGTATATGGAGCTGGAGTCATCTTCAGTTCAAAAAGAGAAAAAGGAAGGCTTATAATCAATAATCCTATGCTACCTACTTGACATTAGGAGTCTAAAAAGAATAGAGAAGTGGAGGATAAATTGTCGTTTTACTAGTTCAAATTTCAGTGCTTTAATTTTTATGCGGATGCATTCCTCCAGTTTCCATTCTCTTTTTATTCTTCTATGCCCACCTGTTCCACTTCAAACTCCGATGAAAGATTCCACCACTTGGTACTCTCCCTTTATTATATATATGTATATAAGATAGAATAGAAGAATCAGTGCCTGTAGATTGACACAAATAACCCACAAACCGTAAGAACGTTCCACAATGAAGCAAAAGATGACAGTTGTAGACAAACCGTAATTAACAGAAGAAAGAAGATTGTTTGTGGAGACTCAGATTCCGTTTAAGCAATATGGGTTCAGAAAAGGGTACTTAAATGAGCTTTCAGAAGGAAAGTACAGATCTTTTCTTAGATCCTGTATCTATGTAAAATTTGTTGCAGGAATGTCGCGTGGAAGAATGTAATGCATAGAGGAGAACACTATGTGCCTTGTAATGGAACTTGAATGTGATGCATAGAGGAGAATACTATGTGCCTTGTTATGGAACTTGAGCCTTGCCAAAAAAACATTTTAGAAGGTAACAAAGCAGTTTGAATTATAGCCTACTCAAAAGTTTTAAACTGTCAATTGCAATTTATATTTGCGTTTTGCGAGTTGTTATTAATACAAATACAATAATATCAAAATATATAGAGTTAAAATTGCAATAACTTGTGATAATTGTCGTCGCCGTTACCGTAATTTGTGACAACGGCAATTCAAAACCGTGAAACTATTTCATAACATATTACAAGACAACATTAAGACCTTTTTCTTCGGCAGATGGTACAGTCCAGTGAAGTGAGAACTCGTAAATTATGAAAGACAAACTTGCTTTACTAAATACAAATGGTTTCGCTTATTTCTATTTTTTTTCTGGTGTCGCGTTCGGTGACCTAATCGAATTTTTGGTTTCTTTCCCTGATCAACCAGAAATCAAATCCGACGATATCTAATCATTTTCTTCCATAACTGTCATAGATTTGCCTTCAAAAGATGACAACGAATGTGACGCTAACCTTCAGAGCTTTGGATTGGTATGCTCATAATGTTCGTAAACTGCCAAAATCAACTGTTTCTTCGACCCTTAAAGACAAAATTGAACGGACGATAATATCCTCAAATCAATAAACTCCTATCTAAAATATTCTCTTTTTCCTTAGTAAATACATGCCAAGAGAGCGATGAAATTACAATGATTCAAATTTCATATATCTGCTTTTGGGTACTCTACGGTTTTCTATTTTTCTTCACCTTTTTTGGATGCTACGTAAAGAGAGAATACATAATCCACGTGGGCAGGATGTGATATCTGTCACCAATCGAGGGCATTGTCGTCAAATAGAGTACACTCCATTTATTATCGCGCCATGTCTCTTCCATTATACGAGAGACCACCAAACACACAAATATCATAAACCAGAAAGGCCAATACTGGAGGTGGAGGCCAAACACAAACCAAACCAAAGCAAACCCTTGAGAGAGAAAGAATGAAGACTCATTTGTGTTGCTAGCACGCTGCAGACAGCGAGTTGTTCAGGGGATCCATAGGTCAGATAAATGGCAGGCGGCTGGGTCAAATCCCTGCAGTGCAAATCAAGAGCCTTTGAAGACGTTTTGCACCCGACACCAAGAAACTTGATATCAAGCTCAAGCTGTAAAAAAGGCCGTCAAAGCATCAAAGACGTCATTGAAGCAACCGTCACAGCCAAACATAAACCTTCGAAACCCAGACACCATAAACCCGTAGCCGACCCGATTCGTCCATCTCCACAAACTCGTACCCGCTCCACTCGTAGTGCCGACCAGCTCTTTCCCGCCCTCACCGAGCTTCCCGAGGGTCACCCTTCACGTAACGTGGTGGAGATAATATTTCACACCAGTTGGAGCAATAAGTCCTTTCCGGGTCGGATCGACATGATCTTCAAGGTCCAAAACGGCTCAAGGACTATGGCCCGATTCGAGGAGTATCGCGAGAAGGTCAAGTCACGGGCCGGGTTGTCCGGTGGGTCAACGTGGGATGAGAACGCGAGGTGCCTGGCGGACGGGAACGAGATGATGAGGTTCCACTGTCTGGGTCCCGCCGGCGGTGGAGCACAAGAAGCAGGTGGGTGCACGTGGGTGTTCCCCGGCGGGAAGGGGTCGGCGATTTGTACTTTTTCCGGCAGTGGGGGAGCTCATGAAAGTGCTGGCTGTGGGCGAGGGAGGAGAGCAATGTTGGTTTGTCGGGTCATTGCTGGTCGGGTGTCGAAGAAAAAGGCCTTCGAATCGTTGTTGGATGGACGACGCGGGTTTGACTCGTTGAGTGGAGACAACGACGAGTTGCTTGTGTTTGATTCGAAAGCCGTACTGCCTTGCTTTCTTATTATCTATAAATTGTAAAAATACGTGGCCTTTCTGTTTCTCTTTTAATATTTTTTTTTTCTCTTTGCCTTTATTTCTTTCTTCAATACTTTTAGCATTCATCAACGCAATTTTTCATGTGTATTTTCAATTTTCGTCCCATTCTGATTATACGTGTAATCGGAGAATGGTGAAATGGGGTTGAAAAATGCTAATTAATCACTTTACTGTATTTGTATCTGGAGACTGTTCTTAACTTGAATGATGAATCTCACTTATTGTTGGATTGAGTAAATGCAGACAGGCCAGGTGGGTAGCGTGGGCGCCTGAGCACAGGTGGCCACCGCCTCAGCTGCATCTGGCACCAGCTGAAGCAACTGGAGCAATGTTAACACAGAGCATCAGGACAGCTCCCACAGCAGCTCGGGGGAAGAGCCTTTGGAAAAGTTCTTCTGTTTATAAAGGAAGTATAGAAAGGTTGTAATTGACTTGTGAGTGACCACATGGCTTAACATCCAGCTGAATAACAACTTCTTTCAGGACATTCAGTTTGAAACCCAGACTCATATGCAAAGCTCTAAGAGCAAAGCTCCCATGTTCCAGTTTTATAGCAGTGAACTGTTGAAGGAAGCAACCAAAGTTACATTTCTTCCTTCTGGGCCTTAAAAAAAAAAACAAAAAACAAACCCACAAACCTATAAAACACCACATTTCTTTAC
>JAOTAY010000190.1:33979878-34004678 GCA_025629805.1 Erythroxylum baracoense | reverse complement strand
ATGTGATTGGGTGAGCCATCGATGATGGTCACTCACAGAGTTCGCAAAACTCACCCAAAATTTGCAATTATTTTTTAGGACTCAGAAGAATACCCCTTTAGGCAACGAAAGTATATCTATTGCATGCAAGTCCGGGATAGAGGTCGGGATCAGTTCGCGTCTGCATTGATTTTCTTGATTTGCTTTATTTTATACTGAATTGTATATTCCGCAACTTTTTGTACCTTTGTAATTGAATATTACAGTTTGTAATAAATTTTGGGAATTTGAAATGTTTGTATTCTGTAATGGGCCCAAATGGCTCTTAAGAATTTTGTTGATTGTGGCGTTATGTTTGAAAATAGTTATGAAATAAAGTGGACCGTTTTAGTTATCACTTTCTGTACTTTATGTTTGTGTTTCAAAAGACAAAGTGAGGGTTTTACAAAAAGAAATTGATTAAAAATGTAATATGTTTCGTTTTCGGTTTAAGCTAATCGGAATTCAGATATAAAACAAAATCTTGGCGATTCTTGCAAACAAAATGTTTTTGAATAAAAGTGGGCCCAAATTTTGTGCTTATTGGTTTGAGCGTATTGATATGAATTAAAAAAAATTTATACCGACTTTCGATTGTTTAGTGATGTGGCACACCACCCTCGCGGGACACGGACTCAGATATCACCATCGATATCGGGTTCGGGTTCAGCGGGAGTGGGGTGTTACACACAATCTTGACAAAATGCTTAGATATAGACCATGATTGTGGCCTGCGTCAGGCAAACGCGTAGCAACTCCCAAACTTCACCTTTCAAGGGATTTTTTGGACCTTTTGGATCCAAAAAAAACCATAGTTTAACCCTAAAGATAAAAGAACATAAATAGAACAAGAACAAGAGAAAGAAGGAGTTTTTGCGTCAGCCACTTTTGAGAGAAAACTTAGAGAGGATTGTTGAGAGATTGAGAAAAAGAAGAAGAAAAGAGAAGTGGAGAAGAAGTTGACATCGACGTACTTCCCAGATCAGGAGTTTCTTGATGTCACTGCCTCCTGTCTCCATTTAAGATCGTATTTCCTGTTATTTTTCATTTTTATTATTGTATAGAATTAGGAATAGCAGTTTAATGATAGGATTTGTGAATGTTAAAATGTTCTAAACTCACTTTTGGGTTTTTATCCTTGATTTAATAAAACTGATTGTTATGTTTATTAGATTTATTATGATTGATTTCTATGATTGCATAATTCGGTAATAGACTGAGAGGGTGAATTGAATGAAAAATAATTAAATTAGGCTAACGAGAATTAGGTGATTTAATAAGAATAAGAAATTAATCAAATCGGTAATTATGAAGAGAGATCTCACATAGGTTCCCGATAATTTATTGGACAACTTCAGATCTAATTAGGGTTTGGATAGGATGTTAATTGAGAATTGCAATTTTTCATAATCTGATTAGGGTTTATAATTTAGGGTTAATGATTATAACTCGAGAGAGAGTAATCAACCCTAGAATCATCTAGAACCAATAATTCGGTAAGTCATAATCGATTAAGTTAGCATTAAAGATAGGTAAAATTTCCCTTTCTCTTAATTGATAGTTCCTTTAGGTTAATTGTTGAGTGTGTTGCAATAGCTAAATTGTTAATATTTTTGTAATTGATTCTTGGATTGAATTGTGTGAATGAATTGAATTCTTGTTTTAGTTTGCTATCTTTTGAATTTTTGCGAATTGTGTTGACCTTAGATTTAGGACTAGATTATCCGTCCTCATAGGATCGACACTTTAGGTACTACATAAACTACAGATTAAGGTAGTTAATCATTAGAACTTACGTACATTAAAAAATCACGATCAGCTACTCAATATTTTCCATTTCTAGTAAACAAAAATTTAGGTCCTTACATTACTCAAGAACGTTTTTTCGAATAATTTCTTAAGCGTTTTATCTTACCTTAATCTTTTCACATTTCTTAATATGTTACTTCTTTTCACTATGCATAACTATTTAATTTAGCAAAATGAAGAACTTGTTTAATAACATCAAAAAGTGAGATGTTCACCTTGCATTGTTTTAAAGTTTCATATAGTCCCACATTATGCTCATATTTCCAATTATCCATTAAAGCTTCTGGAAAAGGAGGAATATGTTTATTTTCAATTAAAGGAGGATTTTTACCTTATAATTCCTTAAGGCTATGTTTGGTTGGACATAAAGCTTTTAATGGAATGGAATAAAATAGAATGGAATGGAATGGTTTATAATGGAATAGAACGTAAATGGATGTAATATTAGATAATTTTTGTTTGGGAGGGATGAAAGGGTTCATAATGTAATATAGTGAAATGTTGTTTGGATGAAAGGTTTATAATATAATATAGTGTATTATTTTATATTCCATCCTAAACTCCCCAAATTAAAGGTTTTCTATTTTTACTGTTTAGGATGGAGTGAGATGAAATATGAAACCCTCCTCTTCCATCTCATTCCATTATAAAACCTCCTCCCAAACTATGTAATAATATCACATTCAATTCTATTCCATTATAAAACCCCCAACTAAACATAGCCTAAAAGTCTTTATTGCCTCTTCCTTTTCTTTTTGTAATGAAGTAGGTGGTGTTTTGTTTGGAAGCTCCACTTCCTTTTTACTTCTCAATAATATCATTGCATAAGTTTCTTCTTTTAGAAACTGTTTGAGATGGAAGTTTACTAGAATTATGCATCTCTAAATAGTTAATTACAATATCCATTTGAAATATCTAACTTTCCAAATTTTGAACACTAGTTCTAGTCTCTTATTGAAATTTAACGACATTAATAGCTAAGGTTTTAACAATATGTTCAAGAGACATACTTAAATCAAATGTTTAAGCTTGTTGTAACTACCTAAAAGGATAGGGTTTGCATGTACTATTGAAAATCAATCGTTGGTTAATTTACTAGTGTATTACCATATCAAAAATTTGCATGATCTTTCTACATTTACTTATTCTACCAAATATTCTTGTAACATTGGACACATATCAGATGGATGTCCCATTATCGATCATATTGCACAAGCTTTTACTGTTTCATTTTTCCTATAGCCAATTGACGAATAAAAGAAGTTAGTTCATCTAGTTGTCTTTCAAAGGAAGAAAGTTTACCTTATTTACACGTTGTAGTAAGTGTTATAGTGTAATTTTGAATTGTTACAAGTTAGATGCCATATTAGGATTAAAGTACGAGCTGCATCAGGTGTTTTGTCTACTAACACTCTTACGCTAACAGTATTAATCATATTTCTGTTAATTGATAGTTGACCTTCGTAGAAATATTAAATAAGGAGTTGATCGCTAATTTTATGATGTGGACAACTTACACACAACTTCTTAAAATTCTTCCAATACTCATACAAAATTTCACCATTATGTTGTCTAATTACGTAAATCTCCTTTCTAATACTAACAAACCTTGAAGCTAAAAAGAATTTTTCTAGAAATTGCTTTTCCATTTCATTCCAAGTTGTAATATTAGTAGGTGGCAAGTAATAAAACCAATCCTAGGCATTGTCTTTCAAGGAGAATGGGAATGCCCACAATTTGATTTAATCTTTGGTGACATCATTGGGATTCATTCCATTACATACGATATGGAACTCCCAAAGATACTTGTATGGATCCTCATATGCGCTACTATAAAAAGTTGACAACAAATGAATTAAACCAGATTGTAATGCAAAAGTAGCATTTATGTCTAATTTAGGAAAATTTAAGCAGTGAGATTGTTGGTTTAAATCTGGTTCAATGAGTTCTCGTAGCATTTGATTAGTTGTCATATTTTATGTTGTTTCATAATGTGTTGCTTCTAAATTTTTGTTTCTTTATTTAGCTTTTTCATAGTCTTTTCAATCTTTAGATTTTAATCTAAATAAGTTTGCTTTAAAGATCTCATAAGGAATATACAAACTAGGAATTGCTTGACAATGACACCAAAATTTAGTGATGATGTCATTTGTGCCTAAATTAAATCATAAATTCCTACTATAAAACAAAAATATTATAAGGAAGTAGCAATTGATCTCATGAAGAATTCTAGTTCCTTAATTGTTAAGAAAGAGATTTTAAGGAAATAGGGGTTGTATTGATAATAGAAAGAGAATTATCAATAAAAGAAACTTTGATTTACAGTTGCTTTCACCATTGGAATTACAATTAATCATCAATAAAGCATAATTATTTAATTATTCATATATTTGATATGATATTAACCCATATTATTCAATTATTCAACTATGTTAACTTAAGAATAGTTAATCAAAAAAAAATTATTCAATTAACCCATATTATTTAATAACCTTAGATACGATCCAAAAATTAATTAAACAACAGCTTTAAGAAGAGAAAGACCATCGAAGCAAGATAACACAATATTCATGGTTGCATTTAATGTAGTTGAATGCTTTTCCTAAAAGATAATAGTTTCTGACGTAGCAAACTAAAAACTCATAATTTTTAAAGGAATTAAACTTTTGCGTATTCAATATTTAATCTAACAAATGATCATTTCAATCAATAAACTAATTGAGCATATTCGAAATCAATAAAAAATAATTATAAAAATAAAAGAGCTAAAAACAATTCAATATACAAATGAATGAAACAATTAGCAATAAGACCCAATTATCTCTTAATCTTCAATTTCTAAAGGCTTCAACTCCCTTAATCCAAGATGAAGATTTATTTAAAATGGTTATAACTACAACTAACTTCTAATAAAGAAAATTTACTCTAACATCTACTAAATAGAGGAAAAGAGAACTTTATGAAAATTTAGAATATGTAGACAGAAAAAAATTGGAACAAAATAGTCTCCTTCAATTTGATCCTATTTATAGCCAATTTAATCCCATGTGGTATTGATGTTAAGATCTTTTCATTTTGAATCTTTGGCTTCTATAAATCATAACTTCTCTTATTACAATCCAGACTTGTTCAAGATAAGGTTTAAATAACTTTTGACACATTTTCCTCTAAATTCGAAATTTGGATGTTATAATTTTCACTAAATGTGCCTACGTTTAATCCTCAAAACTTATTTTATTGTGTTTAGTTGTTTTTAAGCTTTAGATTTACTAAGGATCATTTGAATACAAAAGATAAGATAAACTTTAAGTTAAATTTAATAATCATAATAATAAAAGGGAATTAATATTTAAAATAATCTTCTTTAAAGATCTTATAACTATTTATTTGGGTCTTTATTTTAATAAAAGTGCTATATTTCCTTATGAATTATTCATTATTACTTCTTCTCTTGAACTAAAATTTGTTAGCATTTTGATTCAATTTCAAAATTTATATATAGGGATTGAGAAAACATATATATAAATAGTTCATAGCATGAATAACTAGATATAATTTTAGAAATAAGATCACATAAATCTTTCAAGTTAGAGTCAAACCTAACAAAAGAATTTATAGAACAAGTTAATGCATTCTTAAATTTTATTAGAAAAATATTTTAATCAATCAATTTAAAAATATAAGTCGTATTTCTTAAAGAAAAAAATATGGTTATAACTTTAAATTTTCCACTTACATAAAAACTAGAGTCAACAATTAAATCAAGATAAATTTAAGTATAAAAATATTTAGAGAGATTCCACATACCAATCGTATTTATCAATTGAATGCTTTATTTTTTTATTTATTAGTTTGATTTGTTATTTTATATTAGTAATTTTAATTTAGTTGATCCTTTCTTTTAAATAAATCTTTCGTTTTACTATATTAGATAATAGAAAGATAGTAATTATTAATACATATTATCCTCGTGGGAAAGATACTTACCTTTATTAGAATGTATTATAAGAACAATAATGAACTTTACTAGTTGATCTTTACTATATAGCTTGGAAAGAATGTCTCAGTAACTTTGGTAGAATTTATGAAATTACTTTCTCTAATAATCTTAGCCTTAAAATTCCAATCAATTGGAAAAAGTTTTCTCTTAATGTAAACTCTCATCATTTCATCTCCTTCAGAGTTAATTGTCACACAATCTTCTTTAGAAAAGATCACAACATATCCCCTTTCAATCAATCGACCAATACTGAGTAGATTTTGGTCAAATAAGTTATTAACTTGATAGTTGTTAAAGTTTTTATAATAACATATCCTTTTCCTTTCACCTCCAGGAGAGAATCATTAACTATTCTCACTTTGCTTTGGAAGTTCTTGCCTAAGACTTTGAAAAGAGACTCATCATATGCCATGTGACATGTAAACCCAAAATCCATAGAATACTTACTGGTACAAGCAAATAAAACAAAAGTAGTGAAGCATATTTCTTTAGCTATCATATCTCTTCCTCTATTACCTTGCATGTTCTGTTGTCTCTTTTATTTTATTTTTGTACAACTTTTCAGTGTGCCTATTAGGTTACAATCCCTACAGTTTACATTAGGCCTAAACTTGTAATACCTAGGAGTGATTTATTTTCTTGGTTACATTTAGATTAACCTTAAAAGATCCTTTACTATATTTTTCTAGCCTTAGCTGTCTTCTTTTTACGTGTTCCATCAATCTGACTTCTGTCATGCCTTTGAACTCTTCCAAAGATAAAATCTTAACCTCAAACCTCTTAGAAATAGTAATGAGGACTTAACCAATTATTCGTTTTTCCTCCAAAACTTTCCTAAGTAGCCTAATTTGATATATAACTTCCATAAGTTTGTTTATGAACTCTATATTAGTTTCAAACAAATCCATCTTAAATAGTTCAAATTCTCCCTACTTTTGAGAACTTAAATTAGATCCTTAAAACTCCGATTTGATCTTATTCCAAGCCTCTTCGCCAATCTTGCAAATTATAACCCTTTATAAAGATTGCCTCTAAAACTTAAGTGTGTATGGTAGACAAAACTTTATACCTCTTTGCTTTTACTCAGTATGATTCTTTGATTGATTTACTATTAGAATGTGAATAATTAAGGTGGATCAACCTTTCTCTCAACCACATTCTATAAATCAAAGGCTTCTAAATAAGAATTCATTTTAATTGCCTAAATAATATAGTTTTCTCCATTAAATAATAGAGGTATCGATATGGAGAAGCTTGCCAAAGCTATTTCCATGATATAGGTTTGGAAGTATTGGATTTTTTTGAGAGAAAAGGATATTCTAACTTACTTTCTCTCATACAACTCCTTAAGATCCTTATTACTCAGATATCATGTTAATGTTTTTAACTCTTCTGGTGTTTTGCTCTCTGATATTCATTATAATTGTAAAATTAAAGCTGAAAAATAAAAGGCAAGGAAAAGTAGCAAAGTTGAATTTCATATTTGGATGTTACTATTAGATATATGTTAAATATATCTATTTTATTTTTATTTTGGCATTTTTTTAAATTGGCATTTTTTATCATCTTGGATTCAAACACTAGTTGGATAATGATATAGATAGAATAGAATTCTATCTTATATAGAAGTTCATTTGGTGAAGGATTATGTGTCTTACGTGGATGAAGAGCTTAAGGGTATTACTGTATTTTTTCATTAGGTGAATGAAAGGTTTCTGCTGAAAAAAATATGTGGTTGTCGTTTGGGAAAAAACACATCAGACTTACGGCTTATGTTGAGTGTGTGCAGTGTGTGTATGATGTGCAGTGTGAGTATTGTGTGCAGTATACGTGTTTAGTGCAGTGGATGTTAGTGAGAATATACACCTACGAGACTGATTGGGTGTAGTGTGTTTAAGTCCCTTGGTAGGAGCATCAAAGGTAATTGTTCACAATCCATCAGATGCATGAGTGTAGGTGAAACGCTAATGTTGAAGAATTAATAGATGGGCTGTGATTGGAGTTGTTGTGTTGAAAATAATACTATGGTTGATTTGTGAGTGTGAAGTGTGTGAGTGTTCAAGAGGAGTGCGTGCTTTTGGTGCTGGGTTTCTGTTTTGGTATTGAATGCTGAAGTAACACACGGTCAGAAAGATAACTGCCCTTGCGTGTACATGTGCGGGTTTTCAGTTTTGGAAGAGTCACGTTTCTACACCGTAATTTTACTCTGGAGCTAATGCAAATTATTTCAGCTAGTCGATAATTATTCAGATATATTTCAAGAAGTTGATAATAGGGAAGATTCTTTTATTTCAAGTGTATTGTTGTTCTTTTATTAGTTGATTAATCACTTGAGTTATTTTTATTAATTGTCGTTCATTAAGTTGTTTAGAAAAATCCTCTGACGAGGTTAACACGAGTTGATCGTGTTATTGGGTGTGAAAAACTTTCACGGAAAGTGTGGTTCAAAGATAGTGTCAAGAGGTGAGTGATATCAGCTCAATAAGGCCTTGGGTAAATCTATTGTACTTAAGTGAAAAAATTAATCTGGGTGAGGGCCCTACAGACGTATGCAAGGAGTGTCGAACTGCGTTAACAAATTTCTGGTGTTATTTGTTATTTTTCTTTTGATTGATTTTTGCTTTTATTTGTGCCAGAGACAATCGCTTCAAATCATACAGTTTGCGAAACCATCAACCTATACGGTTTTTCAATTGGTATCAGAGCGAGGTCACCGATTCAGAACTTGGTAGCAAGTTGGTGCAGATCTTAGTTTCACGAACATAGCTACTAGAGAGGGAGCATCGATCACCAGACCATCGTTATTAGATGGATCTAACTATTCTAAATGGAAAGCACATATGAGAGTCTTCATCCAAGCTCAAGGCACAAAATCTTGGCAGTTGGTAATATATAGGTGGATGTATCCGATGAATATTGATGACAAAGAAGAAGTAGTTCGAAAAGATCTGGTTGAATGGATAAGAGCTGAAAAAGAAAGTGCGCTTGGAAATTCACAAGCAATGCATACAATTTTTAGTGCTGTTGAAGAAGGACGTTTTTCAATGATATCAGCCTGTGAATCGGTTAAAGAAGCGTGGGATGCCTTGCAGACTATTCATGAAGGATCCAAATTGGTGATAGCGTCAAAATTACAGATGTTGGCTATGAGGTTTGAAGAACTGAAGATAGATGAGAATGAGACCATTGAGGACGTTCATGAAAGATTACGAGATATAACAAATCAAGCGCATCAACTCGGAAAGAAATATTTCAATCTAAAGTTTGTCAAGAAGACGCTGAGATCATTATCTCCAAGATTTATTCCTAGAATTGCAGCAATAGAGGAGGCTCGCGACATCAATGATCTGTCATTGTAAAAGGTAATTAGAATTTTTACAAATTTCGAGATGAATCTTTTAAGGGGCAAGCAAGAAAGAAGCAAAGGATTGGCATTACAGGTTAAGACTGGAAAAGGCGTGAATGATGCAGAAGAGGAATCTGATGAAAATGAAGACTTGATACTACTCACATGGAACTTTGGTAGATGGTTGAAAATAATGAAAAATTACAAACTCGAATTCAGACAATATGGTGGGAGCTCATCGAATATTAATTTAAAGTAACAAGTTAAAACTCAAAGGGTGAAAGGAAGGTGAAGAGAATCCAGTGTCATGAGTGTCAAGGCTTTGGGCACATTTAAGCCGAATGTGCAAATACTTTGAAGAAAAGAAAAGGAAAATCATTTATTAGCACTTGGAGTGAGAATGATTTCGAAAGTGAATACAGTAGTGAAGAAGAAATTGCTAATAATGTTGCATTAGTTGCTTTGTATAGCAAAAGTCTAATTACTTGCTTAACAGTAACTGAGAAGGAAGTAACTAAAGATAAAAAAGGAAGAAACTCGAAAAATCTACAGAAAAATGTAAACAACTCAGCTCAAGACGTAATATCTGATTATGACAGTGATGAAAGTGGCCTGGATGATAGAAAAGAGAATATTTATGAGGCTTACAAAGCTATGTATGAAAAATGGGTGAATACGTGTAGAAAGAATGAAAGATTGAAGGAAGAAAATCTCTCCATAAGGAACACTATCCAAGGATTAGAAAAGAAATTGAAATTGGCATTAGATGAGCTTGGTGAAGCTAGAATGAGATTAGTAAGTACCGAAAAAGTTTTGAGAATGTTGAATGTTAGCACAAAAAAACTAGAAAAGTTAATGGAAATCGGTAAAGTGAAAGGAGATCTTCAAGGCATTAGTTATAAGAGAGAATGCTCTAAGGTGAATGAGGAGAAAAATGATATGTCCAGATCTGTCCGAGAAGAAAAAACATCGAGAAAGAGTCAAAGATTCGTACCCACGTGTCATTTTTGTGGAGTTATCAGGCATATAAGGCCAAGATGCTACAAGATGTTACAAATTATATTTCAAAGGGGTCAAAACTGAAAATTTAGACACTCTCCATTAAATTTCCAGCAGCAACCCATGTTGCCAAATCACTTTTGGGTTAGAAAGGGTGAAGTACAAGTATAAAGATTTAATGAAGGAAAAACAAGAAAGTGTCCAAATTCACAGTTAGTTACTACTTTTGAAGCAACTATTCAGACTGAGGATAAGTCAATTACTTCAGATAAAGAAATCAATCAAAACAAGAAAGTGTCCAAATTCACAATTAGTTACTACTTTTGAAGCAACTGTTCAGACTGAAGATAAGTCAATTACTTCAGACAAAGAAATCAATCAGACAGTTGATGACCGAGATAATGTGACGAAGAATAAGCCCAAGTTTGAATTTCTTCGAGGGGCACAGGGACTGTGTGCTTTACATTATTGAAGTATAGTTTGATGTTATTTATTAAAAAAAGTCAAAAAATTTATCTTCTTCCGTTCTTCTTTAATTTTTATATTGCTATTGTCGTCTCATCTTTTTAGTAATTTTCATTGTGACTTCTATTTGTCTCCACCGAAGATTCTTCAGCTCTGTTATAGTATGGTCTCTCTCTTGGCTATTTCTCTCTCTTTCGGGCACATCTGTCGGTGTTTTGAATGGTGGTAAATTATCATTTTGGCCTACGTATGATTCTTCCGCTGCGCCTGCTGTTGATTTTTATGTTTCTTTATTCATTAAGATTTATTGTGTTGAAGGCATTCTTTGTTTTGACACTATTGTCCCAAAGGGGAGTTATTAGATTGTTTATGATGACTGTTGCATTCAGGGGGACATTTCAAAGTACATGTGTGACTATTTGTCTTACTTTTTGGCATTTTTGGTCTCAAGGAGGAGAAATTTGGATTATTGGATTATTGTTATTATGAATGTTCTTTGGAACTTGATATTAGATTAAGGGGGAGTTCTTAGATTGTGGATTCAATTTCTACATGTCCAATTATGTAATGTAGGGGGAGCTTCGTATTTGTGACAAATATGCCAAAAAGGGGGAGATTGTCAGATATATGTTAAATATATCTATTTATTTTATTTTGGCATATTTTTTATTATCTTGGATTTAAACACTAGTTGGATAATGTTCTAGATATAATAGAATTCTACCTTGCATAGAGGTTGTTTTTGTGAAGAGTGTGGGTCTTACGTATGAAGCAGCTGAAGGGTATTACTGTATTTTTTTGTGAATTAAAGGTTTCTGAAATGAGACGTAGGAGTAGCTTGGGTAAGAAGACATATTGGACCTACAGTTTATGTTGATGTGCGCAGTGTGTGTGTTGTGTGTCGTGGGTGAATAAAAGTTAAGCAGCTAAATCTATCTTACAAGAGGGCATAGGCGTAAGATGTTGGAGATTTGATTGATGGGCTGTGATTGGAGTTTTAGCATGAAAAAGAAACCTGCGACTGATTTGTGAGGAGGTTGTGCGTGAGTGTCTAAGTGTTGTGCGTGTTCTATTGTTCTTTTTTATTTTGGTATCGGATGTTGGAATGGCACACGATTAGAGGGATCATTATTCATGCGTGTACGTATGCATGTTCTTAGTTTTGGAAGAGTCATGTTTCTGCAGTAAATTTCTTAGAGATCAGTTGCGCTGAATCTTTATCTACTGGAGTGATTTTTGATTGAAAGGTTTTGGGCACTACGTATATGTGTTTTGTTGTGTGTCACTTATTGACTAAGAAGTCGTAGTTTCATTTTGGAGCTGGTGCAGATTATTCAAACATATTTCAGGAAGCTGATAATAGGGAAGGCTCTTTTATCTCAAGTGTATTGTTGTTCTTTTCTCGGTTGATTAATCACTTGAGTTATTTTTTTATTATTAATTTTTGTTCATTAAGTTGTTTAGAAAAATTCTTTGACGAGGTTAACACGAGTCGGTTGTATTATTAGGTGTGAAAATCTTTCACGAGAAGTGAGGTTGAGAGATAGTATCAAGGGATGAGTGATGACAGTTCAATAAAACCTTGAGTAATTCTATTGTACTTCGGTAAAAGAATTAATCTGGGTGAGGGCTCCGTAGACGTAGGCAAGGAGTGCCGAACTGCGTTACCAAATTTTTGGTGTTATCTGCTATTTTGCTTTTGATTGATTTTTGCTTTTATTTGTGTCAGAAATGATTACATAAAATTCAACAGTTTGCGAAACTATCTACCCCCTACAGTTTTTCAACAACTACCAGTTATCGTTAATGTCAATTTTTGTGTGATATCGATTGGTATTTAAAATATTGACTAGTACTGTAAATTTTACAAATATAGAGGACTGTTTTGTAAAAAAAGAAAAAAAATTACCCCCATCCCGATGCTTCTATTTTACAATGCTACTTTCACTCTTTTTTATCTCTCACTCTCTCTCGGTTCTCCTCTCCGGCAACTCTTCACCATTGTCTCTTCGTCCAGTTCTGTCTCTCTCTCTCTTGCGAGACTCCACTCTCCTGTGCGAGGTATGAGAAACCAGTGCAACACCCACCAATAATACAAAGTCAAACTTACACGCAAAATACTAAAAGAACATAAAGGAAACAAGTCAAAATTACCCAAAGATTTCAACGGAGGACTGATCCCATGATTGCATTTCATCGAATATCTCATAATCTCTTTCAAGAGTTTCTAATTATGACTAAAGTGGGTGTTAGAGAGGGAAATGGGTCTAAGAGAACAAAGAACTTTGGGTGAATCAAGGGTCACAACTCCCAAGTGCTTCCTCTACCCACTGGTCCCATTGGCTCTTCTCCATCTCCATCTGCCAAGTTAACAACTGAGAAAAGGCAAAAAGAGACACGATTATAATAGAAATAGCTTGGTGACTATTATACAACAGTCAAAACAATATCAAGCTCTTGTTTTTATTTGTTAAACTCTTGAGTCTTGACCAGAAGAAGGAAAAAACATCTTTTTATTTAGGTAGGAATTAGAAATTATATTATGGTAATTAAGAAAAACACATTGTTTTTACAATGTGCAAGAATTTAAGTTAAGTTAAACATATAATTTTACAAATATATGGAAAATAATATTAATAAATAAATTATTGTTATTTTAAATTTCAATTATTATGATTTTTAGGGACAGGTTAACGTAAAATTATACAGTACACAATATAATATATTAAAGAATTATTTTGCAATTTTAAACAAAAAATTGGAACTATTTTATAAATTAAAAAAATATCCAAAAAATACTCGTTATTAACTGATACCGGTACAGTACCATACTAGAACTAAATTCGATACCAATACTAATACGATATTCATAACATTGACTTATTCTTTTTCCATTAAAAAAAGGAAAAAAAAAGCCTATCATCATTGGCAATTTTAGTGAAAAAGAAAAAGGAAGAGGCAGTGTAATTAAAAATCTACTAATACATGGAAAATGGTATGAACATTGTGAAAAATATGATGTGAGAATAATTAGTAATGATGCCATTAATAACAGCATTATTCTTGGTAATGTGAAAGTAGATAACAAGTCAAAAGTATTCATTTCTTACCTGATGACTTTTCAAGGGAGGAAAATGGTTGTTCGTAATTATGATCTTTAGCTATACAAAATCTTTGGCTTTATCTCAAATTACGATGCTTCAATAAGTAGAAATGATTCAACCACAAAAAGAGTGAGGGAAAAGAAAAGCAAAGTTGTATGGAATTTCACTTAATGTCGTAAGTTCAATAGGTAATCATGACTGAGACTGCAAAAATTTCACCATGAAGCCTTTTCTAGTTCGATTCTTCCGCTTTATCTTTTCGGAGGCTTTTCAAGATAAGTAGTTACTATATCATTTCAGAATTAGGAAATAATTAATATTTCATATAGGAAATAATTAATAAAGGTATTCATCGTTTTCTTTTATGATAACAGTATTTCAACTATTGTAGAATTGTATATTCACTACATGTTATATTAAGTTATTTATTTCCATATGGAAGAGTAAAAATTTAAATAAAATATAACTTCAATTAAAACTTTTAATTAGGTTTTAGGGTTATCTATGATGACCTTATAGGGAAGTTTTAATATGTACTAGACTTATTGTATCAAGTATTTAGTCTCTTTTAAATATTGTCTTTTTGTAATTTTAAAATTTTAATTATCTCAATATTCTATATTTTAAAATCCATAACACATAAGCCAAATAGAAAGAAGTTTTTTGTTAATTAAGTAGTACCTGTAGTCTGTAAATAAATAAAAAAATCAACAATCTTTTTTAATTAAAATGAATGTTACTTATTCTCTTAACAAATATAAATAATAAAGAAATTATCAATGAGACTAGAACAAAAATAGATAGTAATTGCACAATGGAATTAGGTGATCTTAGTAGTTGATGAGATTAAAATCTTAAATAAGTTGAGTTAAGTAGATTTTTCTTTTCAAGTTACAAGCGCCTCAAATTTTTAAGTAAAAAATCTGAAATTTTTAGTAGTCACTTAAATTAAAAATTGCACTTTACCTTAAAGGGATAATAAACTTAAAAGTGACTAACTTTTTTAGATTAATTTAGTGTTCAAGTTTTTAATTTAATGACTAACTTTTTAAATTGAATTTTTTAAAAGATTGGATAATGAAATAAAAAAGGTTAAAAGGATAAACTCATAAGATCTCATCTTGAATAATTATTTGATATTATCTCCTTTTTTTGAATTTATTTTTGTACTAAAATATTAAAATTAATGTTTGTTTTATTTTAGGAGATGAAAATTAGAGATTGCATAAAATTGGGACTCTATTGATGAGAATGACAAATTTTGGATAAAGTGAAGAGATTGATGCAATGGATAAGGTTGATCACTTGAAGAGTTGGAATTCGACTGGAAGACTTCGCCTTATCTTTATCATGATGGAATTTGATTTTGAATTCATTTTAGATAGACATCTTTACAAGTTAGAGTTAGATTAGGATTAGATTATAAAACCCTATAAAAGGGATGTTTCTCACAACAACAGAAAAAGAGTTCTCTCTTTTTACGTTTTTTGTAATTCTTTGTCTTTCTTCTATTTTTGTTATTGGAGCAAAAGCTATGTGTGGCTAAATTCAATCGTTCTGATTCAAGGGGATTCAATACTCTGATTGTAACTTTGTGAGATTTTGTGTTTCAAACTTTTATTCACGTTTTAATTCAAATATTTCTTGTTTTGATTTCTCATAGTTCATAAATGATTGATATTCGATTAATCTGACAATTTAATTTAATATTGATTATTCTATCGTTATCTAGGAATTCAGTGATACGTAATTGTCATGAAGGATTGGTACAAGTAGCAAAAACGTTATTCATGAAATTCCATATTTAACTTATGATAAACAAGAAAACTAAATTAAATAGTTGCAGCTATCTCGATTACTTAATTTAGAGTTTAGTCTTTTTCAGAAAGCTTATTGCTATCATTTATTCGATATGGAACGTTATCACACCCAGTCAATAGATGATAAGTTTTGGTTTAGATGCTGGGTTTGAACTAATTAATTTAGGAAAATTTGAGACTTATTATGGCTATACTAATATGTTTCAGACTAACTGCTTGAATCATGAAAATATTTTTTTTTGAACTAATGATCAATGTTACAATTAGATGAGACATTTCCTTTGAATCAGAGTCTAGTAATCTTGACTTTCTTATTTTTAAATTCAATTGATTTAATTTGTTTTCGTATTAATTTTAGTTAATCAGTTATTTAATCAAAAACTCCTCATTTAATTTTATTGCTTGAAATTAAGAAACTAGTGTTCAGTTCTCTAGGAATTCTTCTTGGTTCCACGACTACTACAAGAAGTTTGGAGAATCAGTATTATTTTGGGGACTTCGACAACTCGACTAAAATTTGGCGCCGTTGCTGGGGAACTATTTCAAGTTTCTTAATTTCTTTGTGTTTTTATTTTTATAGTTACTGCTAACCTCTTGTCTTGTATGACTCATGCTTCTCATATAGGTAAATTGCAATATAATCCAAAAATTAAGAAGACAACATGTCGTTTGAGAAAAGAGACTAAACAAGGAAGCGGTCATTCACCTTCAACTGTGAAAGTTGAAGTAGATCTAACAATTGGTGAAGACTCTAATTTTCAAGAAATGGACAAAAAGATGGAAAATATTAACCTGAGAACGTTGAGGGAGTTAGCAACACCGAATTTGAATCAACAACCTTTGTGCATTCAATTTCTAAATAATTAAAATCTAGTTTGATTCACTTACTACCTATTTTTTGTGGTCTTACAGGTGAAAATCCGCATAAACACCCGAAAGAATTTCATGTTTTCTATTCTGGAATGAAGTCATAAGGGGTGACAGAAGAACAAATTAATCTCAGGGCCTTTCCGTTCTCTCTGAAAGATAAGGCAAAGGATTGGCTATATTATCTTCCACCTGACTCAGTAACAACATGGAACGAGATAAAAAGAATATTTCTTGAGAAGTTCTTTCCTGCATCAAGAGCAGCGAATATCATGAAGGAGATATATAGGATAAGACAAATTATAGGAGAAACATTATATGAATATTGGGAAAGGTTTAAGGAGCTATATACCAGCTGTCCACACATCAAATTCCCGATCAACTTCTGATTCAATACTTTATGAAGGACTATTGTCATTGGATCGAAATATGGTTGATGCAGCTAGTGGAGGAGCTCTGGTAAACAGAACACCTGGCGGCCAGGCAGTTGATATCAGTTATAGCTAAAAATTCTCAACAGTTTGGGACAAGATGGATGGAGCTATTAAGCATGTGAATGAGATAACTAACATATACCTTGAGGATAAAATATTTGATTTAACCGCTCTAGTTTGTCAAATGGCTGTAGATCAATTACAACCGACAAGAGTGTGCGGAATATGCCCATTCCTTGGACATCCTACAGATATGTGCCTTACATTGCAACAAGACTCTCTTCAATAAGCTAACACAATATGGTGCTTTCCTGGTCAACCTCAACGAAAATATGACCCTTATTCCAATTACTACAATCCAAGATGGAAGGATCATTCAAATTTGAGCTATGGAAATCAAGGAAGCCAACAACGATATCAACCTCAAATTTTTAAACAACCTTAATCTCCTACATATGCTCAACCTCAATTTCAAATTCAGGTATGTCTTTAGATGAAATTGTTAAGGCGCTTGCTAATAATACGATAATTTCAACAAGAAACAAAGGTAAGCCTTCAAAACTTAGGAAATCAGATCACTCAATTAGCCACCTTGGTAAGTTAATTGGAAGCATAAGTATTGGGGAAATTACCTTCCCAAATGGTGGTGAATCCTAAGGAGAGTGTGAGTGTAATGACTTTGAGAAGTAAGGAAATTCAATATAGAACTTCTTCACCAATGGAGGTAGAAAAGCACGATGATGGAGAAAAGAAGGAAGAACTTCTAACTAAAGAATCAACAAAGGTAAAAAATGATTCACCTTCATCAATATCAATTAATGCACATTTACCCCCTTTTCTTAGCAGGTTGGCTAAACCAAAAGATGATGGATGTAAAAGAGAGATCTTAGAAACTTTCAAAAAGGTGGAAATCAATATACCACTTTTGGAAGTCATCAAGCAAGTTTTGAAATATGCAAAATTCTCAAAGGAGTTGTGCACAAATAAAAGGAAGCTGAAGGACAAGGAGAGAATAATTTTGGGTAAGAATGTATCAGCTGTGATAAATAGGAAATTACCGAAAAAATGCAAAGATCCAGGTATATTTACACTTCCGTGTGTTATTGGTAATAGAAAAATTGAGCGTGCCATTATAGACTTACGTGCATCTATTAATATCATGCCATACTCAATTTATCGAGCTTTAAATCTAAATTCTTTGCAAAAAACTAATGTGATTATCCAACTAACTAATCGTTTATACGTGCATCCTATTGGAGTTATTAAAGATGTTTTAGACTAAGTTAATGGTTTGGTATTTCCAGTGGATTTTTACATCTTGAAAATAGATGGAAATAGTGTTGAAAATTCAGCTTCGATTTTGTTGGGTAGGCCATTTATGAAGACAGTTAAGATGATAATCGATGTACACGAGAGTACTCATTCCGTAGAGTTTGATGGAGAAATAGTAAAGTTCAACATTTCTGAAGCAATAAAGTACCCAAATGATTTTCAATCCATTTATCATATGGATATTATGGATTCACTTGTGCAAGATATGTTAAAAAAAGAGAGTGTTGAAGATAAGTTGAAGTGTAAGGATAAATCAGAAGTGAACGAGCAAATTGATGAAACTTTTGAAGTTGTAGAATCATTGTCAGCAATGCCAATAGACTCGAAAACTTTAAATGATGAACTTACTATAACTCACAAGAAAATCTTACCTTTTACTTTGCAGGCTCCGAAGATAAAATTAAAGGTATTACCTAATTGCCTAAAGTATGTCTATTTAGGTGATGGAAAGTCATTACCCATAATCATTTCAAAAAGCCTGACTAAAGAGCAAGAGGAAGGGCTAGTAATACTACTTAAGGAGTACAAAACTGCAATTACATAGAAATTTGGGAAGCCGGCCACGTCGAGCATAACGATTTTAAAAAATTGCGCTTTTCGGGAGGCAACCTAAAATATGATTGTTTTATTTTATTTTATTTTATTTTAGTTATATATAACTTGCATTGGATTGATTTTGAAAAATAAATTTATTGGCCTAAAGGAAAAAAGAGGTCTTAAAATTCTAGACTACTAAATCTCATAAGACGAGACCTCGCTTTATGTAATTTAGTATTTTGGAGTGAAGACCTTAAAATTCCATACTACTAAATCTCATAAGGCAAGATCTCGCCTTATGTCATTTAATGTTCTGAAAAAAAGTTCTTTTCTCATTTAGTTATTTACTTAAATGTTTTTTACTTTTTTTTAAAACCTAAAAAACCTAATCTTCTTGTTTCCTTTTTGCAGGAAATTACAAGCAAAACGCAGCCCTCCACTAGCCAAATGCTTCAGCCACGCCCTCCACAAACAAATCAGTCCATCCATACACACTCCCAATAGCAGCGCAGACTCCAAGCAACAACGCCCATGCAAATACAAGTCATCCAACGCACCAGTAGCCTACGTAGCCCCCTCCTCCCAACTCATGCAGCCTCACCTCCCCAATGCACCAACAAACCTATGCGTCACACAACCACTCACGCACACAACCCTCTCCACTGTACAGCACACACACAGCCCTCTCCTCCCACACACAATAGCTCTTCTTTACAACAACACACCCATACCCCATTTTTCTTTTTTAAGTTTTTTTACTATTTTTAATTATTTTTCTTTTTTATTCTTATTAATTACTTTTAATTAATGTTTCTTTTAGTTTAATTTCAATTATTATTAAATTGTTCTTCTTTTTTAAAAGTAATTTTTTAAATCTTGTTTAGTGTAATGGGTCATTCTAAAGCGACAACCAAGACCGTAACAAAAGGAAACGCACCGATGAATGCTAAATTTGATGTAGGCTCGGAAACCAGTATCATAAAGAAGAATGTGCAGATAATGTTCAGATGCTCACTATTCATGGAAGTCCTCAATTATTTATTTTCTTTGATTAACTTTATTGTGTGTGAGTATCTTATACATACATTAGGGACAATGTATGATTTAGGTGTGGGGGAGCAAGCGTTTCCATTTTGATAAACTTTGTGATTTATGCTTGGATTTATGATATGATGATTCATATATTAATTATTCCTCACGATAGCTTCATAATTTTCTGATTGTTGTTTATGAATAATTCTTAAGGTAGGATGCATTTTCGGTTTAAGATCTAATGCATGAGAGAGACAAGCATGACTAGCACTTTCACTGAATTATTTCAAGTATCTCATTAATTTTGTTGAATAAAAAGTGTGCAGGACTTGATGCAATTTTTGACATCTACGCGACCTTTGAGCCTAAAAGCATTCATCACATATGTGCTCATATATATCTTTTTGTTGTGTGTTATCAAACATAGCTTGTCTATACTAGAACTTGCTTTTGAATATGTGTTGAGACCACATTTTTGATGAATTTGTGTATAAAGATGATGAGGGCATTTAGGATAACCATTTTTTGATTTTTATCCCTAGAAAAACAATTTGAGCCTTAACCTTTCTTTCTTGCATAATAACCTTGTTACAAGCTGAATTACCCTTTTTGTTGTTGATAACCTTAATAATTTTGAACCCTTAAATTGAAGGAATTGTATCGAGCTTATTTGCATATGATTTTGACTATTTCTATAAAAAGTTAATTAGATGATTCAAGTTGCATTGTTTTGATTTTTTATAGAATGAAGGAGAAATAAAAAAAGAAAATCTCCTTTTTGATATTTTTTGTTTAAAAAAAGAAAGAAAAAGAAAAAAAGAGAAAAAAGAAGAAAAGGAGAGAAAAAGGGGAGAAGAAAAGATAAAGTGATTAAAAGAGATGTCATTTGAGCCAAGTGAATTTTGATTTAAGTTGAAACTTGTAAGGATAACTTTGTATGATTCCTTTCAAATTATTTAGCCAAAAAGTTCCTTTTTTCATACCTTACCTAATCCACGTTACAACCTTTATTAAGTCCTTTGATTTATACATTAGGTTCATTTTGTTTACTAGTGGAGATATGATTCTTGAGCAAGCTTATGGAAATAACTCGCTATGTTTTGAATTGAGAGCTTAATGAACCCTAAACACTTTGACCGTATAGAGTGAAATCCTTGTGAGGGTGTCAAGTTTTGTTCATTTGATTTTGATGGAATTAAGGTGATGTTAAGTTTTAACAATGTGTCTTATGAGTTCTTATTCTCTCGATTGTTTTTTTATCTTAACCCTTAAATGTGGATTAGCTTTTGCATATTTTTTGATGACATGAAATGAGATGAGTGGTTGTTGTGAAGATGATTAACATATTGAATTGATGTATGCTTGAGGAAAAGCATCAGTACTGTGTGGGGGAATTTGATAAGATCTCATCTTGAATAATTATTTGATATTATCTCCTTTGTTTTGAATTTATTTTTTGTGCTTAAATATTAAAATTAATGTTTGTTATGTTTTAGGAGATGAAAAGTAGAGATTGCATCAAATTAGGACTCTATTGATGATATTGACAAATTTTGGATAAAGTGAAGATATTGATGCAGTGGATAAAGTTGATCACTTGAAGAGTTCGAATTCGACTGGAAGACTTCGCCTTATCCTTATAATGAAGGAGTTTGATTTTGAATTCGTTTTAGATAGACATCTTTACAAGTTAGAGTTAGAGTTAGACTAGGATTAGATTAGAAAAACCTATAAAATGGATGTTTCTCACAATAGAAAAAGAGTTCTATCTTCTTACATTTTTCATAATTCTTTGTCTTTCTTCTACTTTTGTTATTGGAGCAAAAGTCATGTGTGGTTAAACTCAATCATTCTGATTCAAGAGGATTCAATAATCTGATTGTAACTTTGTCAGGTTTAGTGTTTCAAACTTTTATTCATGTTTTAATTCAAGTATTTCTTATTTTGAGTTTTCATATTTCATGAATTACTGATATTCGATTAATCTGAAATTTTAATTTAATATTGATTATTCTGTCGCTATCTAAGAATTCAGTGATTCGTAATTGTCATGAAGGATTGGAACAAGTAGCAAATAGGTTATTTATGAATTTTCATATTTAACTTATGATAAAAAAGGAAACTAAATTAAATAGTTGCAATTATCTCAATTATCTAATTTAGGATTTAGTCTTTTTCACAGAGCTTATTGCTATCATTTATTATATATGAAATGTTATCACACCAGTCAATAGATTATAAGCTTTGGTTTGGATCCTGGGTTTGAACCAATTAATTCATAAAAATTTGAGAATTATTACAGTTATCCTAATATGTTTCGGACTAACTGCTTGAATCATGAAAATATTCTTTTTGAACCAATGATCTATGTTACAATTAGATGAGATCTTTCCCTTGAATCGAAGTTTGTTAATTTTGACTTTCTTATTTTTAAATTCAGTTGATTTAATTTGTTTTCATATTAATTTCAGTTAATCAGTTATTTAATCAAACCCCCTTTAATTTTATTGCTTGAAATTAAGAAACTAGTGTTTAGTTCTCTAAAGATTCGACCTGGTTCCACGACTACTATAAGAAGTTTGGAGAATTAGTATTATTTTGATGGCTTTAACAACCTGACCATAAATACTTTTAAATTTTATGTCCCTACTTTAAATCATTAAGTTATAATGTGTTTATCTTATATACATGTTTTGTAGCTTATAATATGCACTCGAGGGTTTATTCAATAGACATCAAAGGAATAATAGTTAGATGAGTTCTCCATTATCAAATTTAGTAGCTAAGTTAAACTAAATGTTTAGAAAAAAATCAATATCCTATACCTATCAAACACTTTTAAAAAGTAAATTATCAAGATCGCTTTGTGGCCCTATTAGATCTAGTTTTTATTGAAGCATAATCTAATAAAGAAGTCTTAATGAATTATCACACCTAAAAGGAAATAAAGTGAATGATGTATGTGCAAAGTAGCAAATCTCTTACTCACTTGATCTTAACTAGCTTGCAAAGTTGTTATGTCATAGGACACTCTAACATAAGTACTATAATGTTTAA
The DNA here is from genome assembly GCA_025629805.1 of Erythroxylum baracoense. Classification (NCBI taxonomy): domain Eukaryota; kingdom Viridiplantae; phylum Streptophyta; class Magnoliopsida; order Malpighiales; family Erythroxylaceae; genus Erythroxylum; species Erythroxylum baracoense. Next base: position 33,981,858 of record JAOTAY010000190.1, on the reverse strand, counting down.
GTTAACTTCTCCTCTTTCTTTATAGACTTAGAGTTAAGTTTTTTTTGTTTATATTCTCTTTCTTGTTCTCTCTCTTACATACATAGGTTAAATGTCCATTATGAGATCCAAATAATGGTCTTATATGTCCAAATCTTGATGGTTTGTTTACATATATTAGTACCACTCTACAACAAGGATGTGGCAAGAGGTGTTGATTGTAACATGAGTTGACTCAAATTAGAAGAAAGTTAGTTCTTGGGTTTAACCTTTATTGAATGATGGGTTATCGGTAGATATAAGATATAAGCTTATTATTATTAAGGATGACCTGCGCCATTATAGCGTACTAATTTCTCCCTAAGTTTTATTAGTAGATCTTGGGGATGGACATTTTGCAAAATTGCATATCAATATACAAGTATTTATTATTCTTTATAATGAGTACCTAAAAACGTTTTGAAAGTAAGCATAGCTTGTAATAACTGATGCTTCCAACTTTTGACAATATGTTAATAACTATCATATTAAATGCAGTGCATGTTTCGATGTAGAGAGATGATTTAAAATAATGGAGAAATGACATGAGGCTTAAGTGAGCAAGATGGTCTCTAAATCCAATCATCCATATGTAATGCATCTAAAAGAACATTTATTAATTACAAGAGACTGGCAAAAAAAACCTTTTAAAGCTTTCCAAACTCCTTGTTCAAACTCCTAAAGTTGAAATAAATATTTTCTATCATATAGCTACATTCTTCTAGAGTTCCCGCATTCCTTTTGAGTTAGAATTTCTCTTTTTTGGAATATTTAACAGGTGTCTAAGGGTATAAAGTTTTTTATCAGTAGCAAGTTAACATGAAGAATAAGGGAAAGACATTAGCAGGTTATTGTTCATCACATTGGAATGATAACAACATTTGAGGCTGAGAGTTATGTAGGTAGAATTAAAGTAGGCAACTTTAAAGGAACAAGGACATATTTTCTCATTCCTCATTTTGTTAACATTATATGCCCAGTTTTAGTAGAGAAAGCTTACTTTGCTATTTGTAGAAAAGTTTATGTCTACTAAAACAACTTCAAGTATGAGATGAGGCTCTCATTAAACAACCTTAGATACCAAATTTTAGAACACCTATATGGCATTTGGTGAATGCACTACATTGTTTAAAAACTAATGGACATAATGTTTTATTCTTTAAATTTTAAAGGTTAATCAATTAACTAAAATTTTTAAAAGATTGGATAATGAAATGAAAACGGTAAACACTTTCAAATTTTATGTCCTTACTTTAAATCATTAAGTTATAAAGTGTTTATCTTATATACACGATTTGTAGTTTATAATATGCACTCTAGGGTATATTAAATAGACATCAAAGGAATAATAGTTACATGAGTTCTCCATTATCAAATTTAGTGGTTAAGTTAAACTAAATGTGTAGAAAAAAATCAATATCTTATACATATCAAATTTTACATTTCAAAAGAGTAAATTATCAAGATCACCTTATGTCCCTAATTAGATCTAGTTTTTATTAAAGCATAATATAATAAGAAGTGTATGAATTATCATATTTAGAAAGAAATAAGATGAATGATATATTTGCAAAGTAGCAAATCTCTTACTATATCTTGCTAGTAAGGTTACTCCTTTATGACCAAAAGGTCACGGGCTTGAGTTACGGAAATAACCTCTTTGTAAAATGCAAAGGGAAGGCTGGGTAAAATTGATGTTCCTCCCTCGACCCTCGTAAAACAGGGAGCCTTATGCATTGGGGTGGTTGTTATTCTTGTTCTTTATCTCGATTAGCTTGCAAAGTTATTATGTCAAAGGAGATTCTAATATAAATATTCTGACGTTTAAGTTAGCTTCTCGTTTTTCTTTGTAGACTTAGGGTTAAGTTGTAACACCCCACTCCCACCGGACCCGAACCCGATATCGACAGTGATACCCGAATCCGTGCCCCGCGAGGGTGGCGTGTCACATCACTTCACTAA
>JAOTAY010000190.1:33960790-33975750 GCA_025629805.1 Erythroxylum baracoense | reverse complement strand
TTATCCATACACAAAACCCAAATCAATTAACATAGGATAACACAATCAATTTCTAATGAGAGAAAGAAATAACAAAATAATGAAAAAATACTTAACATGGGTCATCGGCGTCATTGTCGCCTCCGAACCCATATTGGGATGTTTAGCCTTTCATGGATCTCTTAAGAAAAACTTCAACCCATAAAAATCATCCCCACCGAAAACCCTACCTACTATATTCTTTACTTACAGCTCTCTTCTTGCTTTCTCCAATGCCAGCCTAGCCGCAGCTCTTCTTCTTTCAAGCTAAGCTGCCTACTCCTCTCTCTTTCCTAGTCACACCAAGCTGTAACCTCCCATTTCTTCACACCTCCACTATTTTGTGATGGGACAAATTAAGTCCCTCTTGCCAGCTACTATTGCTTCTTTCAAAACCCTCACGCACCTTTCTATGCTACGCTGTCATTTTCTATTAAGAAATACTCCCTATCTAGCTATGCATCATCATCTTAGTGTGGAACTTATTTGCATGTTGCATTTCCAGCTTGCTTATATCATATTGCTGCGTTTCATTCATATTATGCATGTGTTTTGCTTCTTTCACTGCACCTTGGAATGTCATTTTGCCCCATTATTTCCACCATATGCACGTTACACCTACTGCACATTAATTAAATTATTGCATGACCATTCAATTAACGTAAATTGCATGTAACATTTCATGCATAATCATGCAGCTCACGTTCACTACATTTTGTGTTTTCATTTTTCTATCTTTTTCTTGTCTTTTAATTTTCTTCTTTTTGCTCCAAGAAGATAAATGAAAATTAATTTTCAGAAAACAACCCAAATGTAGTACTTTCAACTCACTTTAATTTCTTTTCTTCCAAATTGTACCTAAAATCACATATGAGTTAAAGTGAGTATCTTAAGCATTTTCATGTCATTAATCGCTAAGTGTAAATGATTAAATTTATTAGCAATTAGACACATATCGGTCTCCAAATCCAATCATCCACATGTAATGCATCTAAAAGAATCTTTATTGGTTATGAGAGTCTTGGTGGAAAATTCCCTTAAAACTTTCCAAACTCTTTGTTTAAACTCCTAAAGTCGAAGTAAACATTCTCTATCTTATAGCTACATTCTTCTAGAGATCCTGAATTCCTTTTGAGTTAGTATTTCTCTTTTCGAAATATCTAGCATAAGTATGTCCTATTAAGAGTCTAAGGGTATACAGGTTTTTAACAGTAGCAAATAAATAAGAAGGATAGGGGAAAGACATGATCAATTTATTCTTCCAAACATTGGAATGATAACAGAATTCGAGGCTGAGAGTTATGTAGGTAGAATTAAAGTAGGCAACTTTAAGGGAATGAGGACATATTTTCGTATTCCTCATTTTAGTCACATTATGTGCCCTCTTTCATTTGGGAAAGCTTACTTTGCTAGTTGAAGAAAAGTTATGTCTACTACAACAATTTTAAGCATGAGATGAGGCTCCCATTAAATTACTTTAGTTACCAAATTTTAGAAGAAATAAGTTTATTATTAAGCTAATTACATTCTCATTCATGGTGCCTTATCTTATCCTTTTAAGTAGCATGTCATTTAAAAACATTGAATCAATCCTAGACTTATTTGAGTACATGTGACAAATTTATCATTCAAGTAAACTACTAAGCTAGCATAGCTTAAACATTAGGTTTGAGATAAACTTGAATAAGATACTAAAAGGGATACTAAAAGGGACACATAAATAGAAATATAGTTTTATATTCCTTTTTGTATTCGAAGTGATCAATTAGAAGCTCAGGAGAACTTGGGGAGAAGTAGGTATAGGTTTTTGATAAGAGAAAGAGATTGTATGCCCTTTTAACCTCCAATACAAAAGTCCAAACAAGCTTTAGGAATCCACTTCCACTTAAGGAAAATTAGTTGGAAGAGGATCTTTTGTTAGAGGATGATATAATAAATTAGCAAGCCTATAGGCTTTTTATTTGGAGAAGTAAGTTTTCTGGTAAATTATTAGGTACTTATGTTATATGTGTTATTTTTATTTTTATTGATGGCAATAGGAATGCTTTTGCTAAGAAAAAGAAGGATGGAACCACAATAGGTTCTCTTGAGCTCAAAGGTAACTCTAACAGGCTATTCACATCAAACTAGACGTCGAGCAGAAAATAATTCTCCTAGCCTTTGTAGACCTTAAATAATAGAAATGATTAGGCCTAAAATGGAGGTCTTTGCTCCAAAGTTGAACATTGAGGTTATTGATTCTATTTTCAAAAAGGCTATGGTCAAAGTACAAAAATATTAAGTCTTAGTCTTTTCAAAAGATGGGAAGATGTTTAAAAATAATTTAGAGATAATATATTAACAATTTGAGTTTAATATCTCCAAAGTGAAATTTATTTATATACATATCTTTTCCTTTTTACAAACCTTATGGAGTATTTATAAATCATTTTACGAACTCTTATGTCCGTAAAAGTCCTCTATGAAAAGTTCAAGATATGTATGGATATGCTTACTTGAACTAAAGTTGAAATGATCAAAGCCTAAAAGAAGGAAATAAAGGAGTTGAAGAAGGAGCCAAAAACCTACATCGAGGGCTAAAAGGATTTGGATGGAAATGTTTTTAGTCCAACTATAGATTAAGAGAAGCTAGACTTAGAAGCTTGTATAACAACTGAGTGCTTCACTAGTAAAGAGTACAAATTAGATGTATGCTAAAAAATTTTAACGAGTAAGCCATTTAAGACCTGGAATTGTGACATTATGGCCACCTCTTTTATAAAAAGACTTCAATAAATACAAAGAGCTTATGAAATTGATGCAGCTAGACTTAGGGATCAATGACTTAGGTGTTAATAATTTGTTTGCTTTGAAGTCTACCCCTAAGGTTGATTTTGAACTTGTACCTCGTGATTTCATCTACATTTTGAATGATTTGGGTGGGGATCATTAAGGTGAAAAGTATGAGGAACAGGGACTTTAAGCTTTTGAGGTGGATCTTCAGGTAACTCCTTCATAATGACTTTTCATATTGATCTAGTTAGCAAATGTACTAAGAGCTTATATTCCAATAATTTCTTTGTTGTTTATATATAGGCATGTAATTGGTGAAATGTATTTATTTACTTTTCTTTAATGTACATGTTAGCCTTCAAGATTCTTTAGTAATACAAGTTCTTATTGGTTAAATGTGTTATATACTATTTCTTAAGTACTTTCTTGTCTATTTAATAGAGGAGTTTTTACCTTTTGGATGAAGACATTAATAATAATTTGTACTCATTTTAAAGAATTCACATATTATCATTTGACGTAGTTAGTAACATATGTGCATATTTGTTCTTTATTGGTTATTTTTTATTTAATAAAATTTGTGTTTTTCCTTTAGCAAAAATATCTTAATATGTGAATGTCATAAAGTCATATTTGTGTTTATAAATGAATTTTTCCTTTAGTAAAAACATCTTAATTAAGAGATTTTTATCAAGGAGAATGTGTGTCTTCAGATATGTTTTGCCTTGAGCAAACACATATTAATTGTGTGATTGTCATAAAGGCATCTCTACATATTCGAGTGCATTTTCCTTGAGTAATAATATATTAATTATGCAACAGTACATATTTGAACATCAAAAAATTGAACCTCTATTAGTAATAAGGATGAAAATATTGTCGATCCTACATGTGGAATATTTACCTCCCACTGAGATATGGTAATATGTAAGTTCTTGTCTTTACAACCTCTTTCATTATAATAGACCAAACCATATAAAGATGAGTTTTTCCTTTGTATGTATTCCATAATTTTCCTTATTTAATCATCCTTTGATTGAAAGACATTATTATTTTTAACTTCCAAATACATGTATTCGACCTTATTTACCTAAAAAACTCCCTTACTTCAAACTCTTTGTGCCGCCCAGTTGGAAAGTTGATCAACTATTACATTGTTTTCATTATGAATCAGCTAAAGACTTATGTCTATATCTTGAACCATCTGAAGACATTATGCATTATGAATAGTTGATAATTAATTAACCTAGACATTAATTTAAACAAACTTTCTAGTCATCCTAGTAGCCTTTGAATATCGTTAATAGATTGTGGAGGTTCCATAGCCTAAAGTGCCTCCATCTTTTTAGGTTGAACCTTCATGTCCTTTTAAGTCACTATAAAATTAAAAAATATATATAATTGATTCCACAAAGAAGCACTTATAAGGATTAAGCTTCATTTTGGATTATCTTACATATTTCAAAGCAATCTTTTAAGTTTAAAATGTGGTTTTCTTTACTCTTAATTTTTACTATCATGTCATTCAAATATGCCTATACAGTTTTACATATGAAAGCTCTGAACACCTCATTGGCCAATCTCTAGTAAGTTTCCCTTGCATTATTTAGCTTAAATTACATTACTTGATAATAGTAAGTGCCATTATATGTAACAAATAAGGTCTTCTCAATATTTGACTCAAATATGGGAATCTAGTTATATATAGGATATGTATCCATAAAACTTGGCCACTTATATTCTACCACTACATCCATCAGCTAGTAAAATTTTGGGCAAATGATAACTATACTTTAGATAGACAATTTTATGATCGTAAAATCTACACATATGCCCAATTTTTATTTGTCTTCTTTCTGTCATTACATTGGCAAATCATTTTAAATATCACACTTCTCTTATAAAGTCCACTTATAAAAACTTATCCACTTTCACATTCATAATGAGTTGCCTTTCTAAGGCAAAGGTTTGTTTTCTTTGTCAAGAAAGTTTAAACCTCAACTTAACATTCAACTTATGAACTACTACCTCAAGATTGATTCCCCTTATTTATCCAAGTTGTCAAATGGAGTTGTTTATCTATTCCCTTAATAGTGAAACTATAGGTTCCTTTGTAATGTCCATTCTTATTTTCTCCATCATTATCATGGATTTCTTTATACTCAAAATTTTCACCTTTTGGATTGTCTCCCCTTATTGCTATTTCCCTAGCTTCCTCAAGTTGATACTATGGGTTCTAACATTTTTGTTAGCCTTTAAGGAAGTTAGATAACATTATTTGGCCACCATTAGATCCCCACACACCATAGCTACTCCAATGTAAATTAAAATTTTCATCAATAACTAATAAGATGACAACATTACCCTGAAAGAACATAAGGCGATTCTCTTTAATATGACATTATAGGAAAATGAAACGAATCTATCTAGAAATATACCATAAGGAATTCACAAACAAGTTTGAGTTAAACATAAAAAGTTAAAATAGATGTTCAAAATAATTGAACTGTTGATTATAAAGAATCAAGAACTAAATTCATTAAGTGATTAAAATTATAAAGAAAGAATTCTTTGATAAGTTCAAAGTTTAATAGATAACACGAAAGAAGCTTTGATGTCTGAAAAAAACATGTCTAAAGTTATTCTAATTGAAAAAAAAACATGCCTTAAATATTAAACAACACAAAACTAGAGTTTTAAAAGGGGATAAGCATGGATAGGTCGTGTTAGATAAAAAAATTTCATGTAAGTAGACACGATTTCAAATATGCTCGTGTATAAAACGATAGATCTTCTTGTATCTTTACAAAATTAGGAACAATATGAGACATTCGTGTGATTGAGATTATGGATTCGCCTATAACTTTGTGAAGTTAGGAACGGTATGAAGCACGCCTATATTGGAGACCATAGATATTTCTCTAATTTTAAGAAGATAGACACAGTATGGTCCATATTTGTGTTAGAGACTGTGTTCTTTTTAAAACTTTAGCTCTTGCATGCAAAGAGGGGTATATACAAGAACATACACATACGCAAGCTAGTGTTCAGCTAAAGTTTAATGTTTTGCCTCGAAATCTTCGCTATAACTCTTGTAATTGGGCTAAGCTTATATCCTTCAGTTCTCTATTTGAGCTAGTTGTGCTCACATCATATCCCTACTATTCAAAAGGATTGTTCCTCGAATATTCATTTACATAAAAGGAAAATAAACATGGGCTAGTTAGTATAAAGAACACTCTTAATATTAATCCTTTTTTATTTCTTCATTTTCTCTTTTCAGGTTTAATTGGTCATCATATACCTGCTTAGGTGTTAAAGGTATAAGAGTAATGGCTCTATCATCCTTTAAAAAAAAGTGTATCTATTCTTAAAGCCTTCATATCAACCTTTGTATTATATTATCATGGCCTTTTTAATAATATATTACTAACTTGCATAGGTACAATATCACACAATTCTTTTTTCGAATCCCTTCTAATAGAAAAAGAAATCAACACCTGTTTGTTCACTTTGATACTCCATATTCATTAAACCATTGAAACTTGTATGATTTTGGATGTTTCATAATAGATAAACATATTATAAAGATAATGTTATCTATGTAAGTGCAACTTCCTCCATCAATAATCATACTACATCTCTTATTATGAACATGGTATCTAGTATAAACGATGTTTTTCCTCTATTATTTAATCTCATCATCTTTAATTTGAAGACTTAATGCCCTCTTACTAATAGGCATCTCACTTTCAATAATGTACTCAACATCCCTAGTTATATAATCTTTAAATCGTGGTATAGCTTCGTTTTCATCCAAGTCACTCACATTATCCATTCCTCCATCATCTTTCATGACCATAACCGTCTTATTTGAATATTAGGATGCAATATGCCTTGTTCTTAAACACCAAAAAATATTTAGTATCCCTATTTTTTAGAGTGATGAGAATTAATTTTACCTTTATTTTGGTTATAGGTATCTTATTTAGTTTTAGGTTGTTCTTATCATCTTTTTATCAGTTAGGCCTCCAAGAATCACCAGTAATAATGGAGTAGTTGGATATTCCTTTGTGTCTTAGTTTCTTTTCCACCTTTGTAGGTATATGAACTATATCTGTCAACATTAAATAATGTTACAATTCTACCACATTAGCAATCTCTCAATTCAAACTATTTAGAAATCTAACCATCATGCCTTCCTGATCATCCTTTATATTATTATGAATCATAACAATCTTCATCCTTTTACAGTATCCCTCAATACTCCTTGATCATTGAGTAAGGCATTGCATTTTATGAAACAAATGCCTAGTGATTAGGGATAGATTGCCTCCTCATGATTCCTTTCATATCCCTCTCAATTGACAATAGGTTTTTCATAGCTCCTTCACCTATTTATCACAAGTTGATTCCACTAAATAATGGCATAGTCAATAAATTCAATAATTTTCACCTTTTTTTGGGTTTAATTGTGGTAATAAAAAAAGCTCATTTCTCCTTTGAAATAATGGATATTAAGGTGATTAGCAAAATAAAGGTTATAGACATCATTTGAATATTTTTAAGGTTTCCATCTCACTTAAGCTCCCCTCTATGGCCTTTATTTTCTTATCACATCTGTATGGACATATGTTCAAATTATTTATTGGTGTTTAGTGTTCGTAATGTAAGACATCACCCTTTTTATCTTCATCATGTTAGAAAACTCATTGTTGTTACCAACATGCATTAGGAACTTATAGTAATTGTCCAATTTGGAAATTGCCTATGATAGAATCTTTTATAACTCCATTTGATTTCTAAAGTTTCCAAACATCATATTCGTGTGTTAAAACTTTTTTTGTATAACTTGTAGCATCAACTTGTCATTTTTTATTCATCCTTTAACTCTATCTTGATCAAACATGATTCAACATATAAAAGAATGTAAGTAATAACCTTATATTACTCCCTTATATGTTCTTTTTAATTAATGTCACCCAATTAACTTGTGCTTCAATCAAAATTTTTGGCAATTCTTCATGTTAAATTACACAATCTCTTGCCTCTTTCCACTCTTTACTTCCTTTACAAGTTCTCAAATAACTAAACGAACTCAAATAAGAATTCAACCTTGTAAAATCTAAAAGCCCAAAAAATTAGTAGTCAAGCAAAGAAAATAAATCCCAAATTAAGTAAGAAGCAAAGAAGTTGAGTAAAACTAGGAAGATTAGGAAAAAGTTCAAATTGTATTTAGGAATGGTTTTTCTTGAGGTAACCGTTCCTACACTACTTTCTTTATTTTATTTATTTTCTTTTCTCAAAACTACACAAATAATCGGTATGAATGAGATAAAACATAAAATTAAATAAAGAAGAAACTTTGACACAAATGTAGAGATAAACAAACCCTAAAGTAAGAAGATGATAGAACTTGATTGAATTTGATTTTTTCATAAAATTTTAGAAGTAGGAATACGATGTAATAAGACAAAAAGGAATCATAAGCAACATGATATTTCTTTTCTAACAAAAGAATAAAAGAGGATTTGAAAAATATAAAAATGAAAAGGATAATCACATATAATTTAAAGATCTCATAATAAGTTTGGTCAAACCTAAGAAATCTAAAATAGATGTATAAAAGAATTGATTCATTAACTATAAAGAATTAATAATAAAATGCATTAAGTGTTTGAATTCCATAAAGAAAGAATTTTTTAATAAGTTTGAAATTCAATGAAGAATAAGCAAAAAAGGCTTTTACAACTCTTAGATAAAAAAAGTCCAAATATATTCTAATTGAAAAGAAAGTTGCCTTAAATACTAAATAAAAGAGACTAAGGTTTCAAGTAGGCATAATTTAAGACACCTTCGTGAGTTAGATCGTGTTGTTTACAAACTTTTTTAGGATTACTGTCATGTCCCCCTTGTAATTTTACAAAGTTAAACACAATTTGGGACATATCTATGATTGAAATTGTATATTCTTTTGTAAATTTGTGAAATTGGATACAATCTAAAGCACATCCGTGCTAAAGATTTTATATCTTTATATAACTTTATGAAGGTAGGCACGGTTTGATCCACACTTATGTTAGAGATCATACTCTTCAAACTTCATCTTTGACATAGGAGAGCCATAGGCTAGGACACACTTGTGAGTGAACCTGTCCTAAAGATTAGTGTTTTATCTTTAAATCTTCACCAACTTCAGCTATTGTTATTGACCCAATCTTGTATGTAATGCATCATTTACTTCAACCAAATGTGCTCACATTAGAAATAGTTTGTAAATGACATGAAACCCTATAACCTTGGTGGTCTCTTTGACTGATACACCTAACTCCATTAGGAGCATCATTTTTCCCAAAATATGAGAGAATTATAAATTTCAAGGTTGCTTATTAATGATTTTGTAGGATTAATAAAGTCTTTACTTAGGTTTAATTATATATATGATTTAGGGAAACCATTCAACTTTGATAAGGAGACACTTTTAATTATACAAACTTTCTTACTTACTTCAATATGCTCATTCCCCCTAACTTTCTCTTGTTGGGCACTTTTAGCATACTTTCTTTTCTGCCTCAGTCCCCTAGATCCTTAAGAAGATCACTTAATTCTCTTTAGACAATATATTGCCTCTTCTAGAGAGAAAAACCTCTTTGTTTGGTCATAAACTTCCATTGAAGTGTATACTTTATCTATTAAAAGGGATCTCTATAAAGGCTAGTGGTGTTGTTGACTATTTTCAAATTTTATAGCCACTAAAGCAAAATCCTTGTTCAAAACTTGAGTAACTTTTGCATTGATCCTCTAAATGTATTTTCTACAACTCTCCCTTTGTCCCTGTACCATGTCAAAGAAGGCAAAAGAGTCCTTTGATCTCTTTTGTTATTGGCAAAGTGAACTTCGAACTTGGACTTAAAAGTTATCTAAAGGCCTTGCATTTCAAGACGTTTGGAGCTCTTTATAGGTCCTTCCTAACTTGGTAGGTTCTATAATGCTACTATTAGCCTTTAAGTTTAAGTTATCTTTTTTTAATTACATTAGGTATCCCAGCTTAACTGGATTAATCCTAATACCCCACTCCAAGAGTCCTAGATGATGTAAATCTAGAACCTCAAGATCCCTCAAATTCCTACGTAGCCTGTATACTTCTGCGCACAAGGAGTCGTCACATACTTGATTGGTCAACTGCTGATTGATCGCTGGCCCTGCTCAGCATGAGGTTTCCAGTAGCCCTCAGGTCTCCTAGTAGCTTCAACTCCCACACTATTACTGGAGTCGAGGCGTCCGTAATTGATCCAATCAAGGAGCTTTGCCTAGGGGACTAAAGGATCATCAACAGAGAAAATTTCTCATTTCTCTTCCTTTTACGTGACTTGAACTCAAGACCTCCTATAAGAGAGAGCCTTAAGTGAAAAATGTACACCATTTTGGCCATTCGTCATTGTCATTGGTGGGGGTGAATTACTTTTGATATCATAAATGAAGTGGTTATCCAATACTAGTTAGGTCTTCTCTTTCAGGGCATCATAAGGTAAGGGTGTCCCTATATGCTTCTTACGAGGACCTCATACTAGTGAAATTTGAGCTATATTTATGATTCTTTAAACTTAACAGCATCGTTGACCCTTCTATCAGCCCTTTGTTGGCTTCGAGGTTTCCTGATATTGATAAAGTATACCCACTAGGCTTATGATTTGCTCGTGCAAGTTGAAGAACATATGCCCTGTAAATCTTTTAGATGCATCATGTTCGCTCTCTAATTAGAAAACTCTCTGTCATTGAAATTTCTAACATTAGATCTTCAAGAGTCATCATCTTGACTTTCTGCTTTTTTTTTTCTTATATTCTTACAAACAACACTAGTTGATGCATACAAAGACCTACAAAACTCTCTTGCTTAGTTGATCTTTTTTTTTTGAGATAGTCAAGATGCTTAGTTGATCCTGACTATTATGCAGACTTGCCATATCGATGAATACGTTCTTGCAAAATAGTGTTGAAAGAGACTCTAGCAAGCATTTTGATCCTTAAGTTGACTTCTCATCTTGTTTTTAATAGAATTGATAGTGAAGTTCTCTTTTTTTATTTACCTTGTCTTCTTTCACTTTTATTTTACTTACATAAGTCGTATGTTCATTGTAAATTCCAAACAACTCTTTTACATGTTTTAGACCTTATTATTCTTCTCACACGTATGAGTAATGCTTTGAAAGAAGGACGTGATGACAGACTAAGGATATGAGTTTCTTAAATTTTATGATGGGTTGTGTGATCATAGTGTATTGATGATAATATGCCACGGAGGAAGAAGAATAAAATAATTAGAGTTTTATGTGATATTACGCCATTAGGATTGCTAAATGTTATGTTCAAAACCCTGTCAAACAGAGAGTGTAAGGGAAGCAAAGCACCAAGCTTTTCCCCGATTCAGAAGGAATGCTTAGGTAAGCACCTAACTTAGTTAACTAGAATAACTTAAGTCTTAGTGCAAGATTTCTTTATTTCATTCAGCCTAGTCAGCTCTTTAAAGAAAAGGGTACTAGTCCCAAATCTCGTAAGCAACTGGATTAAACAAAGTTCATAGCAAGGCTCCTAGGTTTGTTAGTTCGGTTACATAACAACGTGAAAGACAAGTCTGGCGGTTGGAAATAGATGTTACGTTGTCAAAGTCGTTGAGGCACATCATGCGTGATGTGATCTTTCGTTCAATTTATTCTTTTAGTGATATATTCCGTTCAAGTTTTCCAAAATGATGATTAAATTAAAGAGTAATTGCATGGAAATATAAAGGTAACATCAGATCCAGTCTCCGGGCTAAAAGCATAACCTATTTTTCTTTGTTCTCAGGATCAAGCACATCACATGAATTTCAATGGCCTACTACCAAGTGAAAATGGGGGGATCTGAACATTGTTCGCCAAAATTCAGTAGTCCGAAAATTTTGGAGCTGATTTTTCAATTACATATTTTTCAGATGAAAACTAACCCAATATCCCTCCATAAATGTACATCTCGTCATGCACTTTGTCCAGGTCACCACTAGTGCGACTCGACAAGCACATACAAGGGCTTGCCGTTCAATCTCTCACGACCCTACAACATTCAAAAACATTTGACCACAATCAGCTCCAGGGCACAAAAGAGAACAAAATCGTCTGCATGACTGATGTGTGCTCATTGGACTTCTTCCAGAAAAAATAGGAATAAGCTCAAAAAAATTGCATACCTTGAGATCTGGAAGCTCAATCACACATGCACATTCCACTACTTCTGCCCCAGCACGCTCTGCACAAAAGTTACACGGTTAAATCCCTTAAAAGTACTGAATCAGAATGATCATTTCACTTCATCTCATCAGAAACTTTACATTCAAAATGAAAGGAATGATCAGGTAAACAACAGTTAAATAGAATCGCATATCTTAACCAGAAAGATTTATGTTTAGTGAACCTAATTCCAGAAATGATATGAAATTGTGGACCTTTGATGATATTAAGAGATTAAAACAGATTAATCAACAATAATTATTGTAGTTGTTATCATGTTAGGCAAGAAAGTAGAAACTTGTAGAACTCAGCCAGTGTTCAATTCAGCAATCGAGTTAGATTTGAGGATAGTTTACATATTCAACATAGGCCTCTTAAGCAACATATTTTGAGCCTTTATGTCTGAAGACTCTATGATGAACAACCACACTGCACAGAATGGAGATGCTTAAAAAATAATAGATTGGTCTCAGCCTTTCAAATCGTTTAGCAATTCAGGAAGAATTTCCACTGATGAAACGAGAAAGTCCTGGCAAATTAAACAAGCTCCTGTAGAAAAGACTACAAAGTGGTTACCAAGTAAATTCATAGCAGCACATAGAGTACCACCAGTTGCAATTAAATCATCAACAACCAAAGCCCGTTCGCCCGAGCTGACTGCTCCAACATGCATTTCAAGACAATCACTTCCATATTCCAGATCATACTTTTCTGATATAACTTTACCTGTCATTAGGGCATGAGGGATAGATAGCATTAATAAAGCCCCAAATAAATGAAAAAAGGGCCCGTAACAATCAATCAGAAACTTTTAAGTAGTCGAAGAAAACTAGGCTAGTGCAGAAACTACACATATATCAATATGCAACCAAACAGGATATGATTGATAACGAAGTTTAATCATGTACACATGATCACTCCGAAACAGACATTTGATAACTAACTTGTGGTCGTTTTAAAGCCTTTTCACATTTCCTGAGAATCTGAAAATGGACATGTAGTGATATGATGAAAATGGTTGTACAAAAAAACTCAGTATGCGGTAACATTATATCAATCACACACAAGCAAATAAGAATATGCACATCAAGAGATATAGAATACCAATTCAAAAACAAGTTCTAAAGGAGACCACTTGCAAAGACTGCAAGGAAAAAGATTATAGTGCTGGAACAAGGTTTCTCCTACAATGTTCCCGAAGGCATACCTCCTAAATCAAGGAGTAATATTTATTTAGCATGTAGAGAAAGAGTGGCTACGGAACCCAAGCATCATATAAATAGTAACTCAATCGAAGGGGCACATTGATACCATGACTATGCCATTGGACCTAGCACACATATATCCCAGGACATATTAGATGAAACTAATACAAAATTGAAGAAATAATACCAGGCAATTTCCTTGGCTTTCTTAATGGAACAAATTTTGCTCCAATTGCCAATGCGATGGGAGGCCCAAATATAAATCCCCGAGCTTCTATTCCTGAAAAAAGAATTTAAATCATATAATAAGAGACAAACTAACATATAGATGTTGAATCAATGAGCATAACTATGACCCAGATCATATGACAAAATTCTTGCAGCAAAGTACAAAACAGAAGATCATAATCACCAAATCCCACAAATTTCACACCTATAAGTTTTGAGTTTAGCACTGTATCGATGATGTTTAGTTAATTTTCATATAGGAAAAAGTTACAGAGCATGTCATTTGAGAAATTGTAGCCATTGATATTTAAGCATACTCAATAAAGCATTCACCAACTAGACAACAAAACTGACATCCTTTGCAAACTCTCAACTACATAAACAGAACACAGCAGTATAGATCAATTTAGTTCGACAGATTTACATCACAAATCAAAGTGTTTCAGCTTGTGATGAAACGTCTATGATGATTAGGACCCTAAAAGAAATTCTTTCAACTATCTAAAACCATCAAAGGTCCATCAGAGTAAAATGTCAGCGTGCCAAGTACCATAACAGAAATAATTAGTCTTAAAAATCTACAACCATAAATTACGTGCTGAAGAGAAAACAAAGTACACCTATGAATCACAACTATGATGATGTATAAATATCCTTATGCTGCTTTCCTTCAGGTTTATTTAATGCAATTGTCTTCCTTGACAATACATCTGTACTTCAATAACGTAGGTCTTACAACTATCATTTGAGCACTATCAGTGGATCTAAATTATTGAAGAACAGTACAACAATCAACAACCTGCACTCATAATGTCAATGTGTGAGCTTTATTATTATTAGAAAAGATATATGCCATCAAGTGCGAATTTTCCTACAGCACAAGAGACAATACAAGAAACACACGACTTTATTCTCATACGTTACGACAAAGCACATGGATATTCACTGCTGTCAGAATCCTAGTACTATTAGATGTTGAGATCATAATTCCTTGTTTTAACTTGAAACAAAAATAATTACACCAGAGTTCTCACTTCGGAGTTAGCTATTTGATATGAGTCTCCAAATGACTAATTATAAATGCAAACATGGAGTACATTCGTAACCAAATGCCTGAATCAATATGGAGTAAAAAGCTTGGCATTGAATTATTAATTAGTTTTTCACTTAGAGGAAATAGTACGGATAATATAATAAAACAGAATGTCCGACAAAGAGGAGAAGGCCAATCATCTTAGCACAAGACAACAATACAACATCTGCAATCCTTTATGCCACTGGAAACTCAATATAAGAAGAAAAAGGGAAAAATAGAGGAGGCGTGACAAAGAAACAGTACAGGATTTAGACATTATATCAATATAAAATAGAGGAGGCATGACAAAGAAACAGTATAGGATTTAGTCATTAACATTACATCAATGCATGATAGAGAAATGAGAAATCCACATATTGATAAAGCCAAAGCAATGGC
>JAOTAY010000190.1:33936774-33958161 GCA_025629805.1 Erythroxylum baracoense | reverse complement strand
ATGAATGGATCTAAAGCCCTGGGACCAGATGGACTGAATGACTTTTTTTATCAGAAAACTTGGAATAGCTTAGGGGACAATTAAGGATGCAATCCATGAATTTTTCCTAAAAGGGATCCTACTGAAGGAAATCAACAAGACCCATATGTGTTTGATCCCTAAGAATTCCAGCCCTAATTCTTGGAATGATTACAGACCTATTTCTTGTACCAACTTCCTATATAAGATCATTGCCAAAATTCTGGACAATAGAATGAAGGAGTTCCTAAAATACCTTATCAGTGAGAACCAAGGAGCTTTTATGGCCAACAGAGACATGGGGACAATATCCTTCTAGTGCAGGAGCTCCTTAAAGGCTACAATCAAAAGAGAAGTCCCCACAATTGCATTATTAAAATTGATTTAAAGAAAGCTTTTAATAGTGTCAACTGGTGTTTCCTTATTCAAACAATAAAGGTTATGAACTTTCCCCCAAAGTTCATACATTGGATTCAAGAATGCATCTCCACTGCTTCCTATAGGATTTTGATTAATGGATGCCCTATATAGATGTTTAAAGGGAAGAAGGGACTTAAGCAAGGGGATCCTCTATCCCTTTACCTCTTTCTACTTTGTATGGAGGTTCTTACTCAAGTTCTAAAGCACAATACCTCCTCGGATCCCAAATTCAGATATCATTCTAAATGTAAGAAAATTTCACTAACTTATGTTTTGCAGATGATCTTATTCTCCTGAGCAGGGCTAATGCATACTCAGACACTCTTTTGATGAAATCCCTCAGCCTCTTTAACGAGATGTCGGGCCTATGTGTGAATCCAAGCAAAAGCTTTCTTATCCTCTCTAAAAGTACCACTCATCTCTCCAATTCTTTGTCCCAAATTACAGGAATGGAAACAAAAGATCCTCCCCTGCACTATTTGTGGATTCCTATCTCATCAACAAGACTAAGGTTCTGTGAATGCTTTCCTTTGATTGAAAAGATACAGAAAAGATTGGGGACTTGGACAAATAGAGCACTATCTTATGGTGGCAAAATTCAACTTCTAAAATTGGTGATATTGTCTATGAATACCTACTAGTGTTCCTACCTCTTTCTCTCAAAAGGGTTAATCAAAACGATTGAAAAAATGATGAAACAGTTTCTATGGGGTAAACGGAATGGAAATAAAGGAATAGCAAAAGTTACTTGGAAGAAAGTTTGCCAACCAAGAGAAAAAGGGGGGTTAGGCCTAGAATTGCTTCTCAGCAAAAACAGACTACTCACTTCTAAAAGGATTTGGAGACTACTAAGTGAGAAATAGACCATGTGGTCCATTTGGATCCACTCCTATATACTAAAAGGAGGTAGTTTGTGTGCTCTGCAACCCAAAACTAGCTACACCTGGTTTTTTAACTAGCTACTCAGAATGAGGGAGGAAATGTTTCAGTATATTCAATGTCAGATTGAGACAGGAGCAAGAATTTCACTATGGTTTGATAATTGGACAGGTAATGGTCCACTTGTACAAAATCAACTAGCAAGATCTCTACTAATCCGATTCCCTAAGGATACTAAGCTCTAAGAAATAATCAGAAATGGCAATTGGACCCTTTCCCCAGTTGATGTTAGAATGTTATCCTTGCCTCAATTCAATAGTCAAGGGGAAACTGATATCTACTTGTGGAAGGGTATCCCCGTTTCAGAGATAACTACTAAAGATGTAAGAAGGCTAAGAGAAAGGTCAATTACTCTTGTTGGATGGGATAAACTGATTTGGCACAAGGTACATAGACCTAATGTGAGCTTTTTGTTATGGCTCATCATATTGAACAGACTAAGTACCTTGGATAGGTTGAACTTCCTATCCATCTCCAGGCTCTGTTTACTATGTAAACAAGAGGACGAATCTAGAGATCATTTATTTTTTAAATGTTCTTTTTTCAAAGAAGTTTGGAAAAAGATCTCAATTCTATGTTCACCTTACTACACTTATGACAGACTTACAACTGTTCTAGTGGATATCCCATACATACAGAGGGCACAACATAAGAAAGATATCCTGTTACTATCGGCTGCTATATGTGCTCAGAGCATTTGGAAGGAAAGGAATAGTAGAAGGTTTAGAGATAAAGCAAACTCTCTAAGCTCTATTATTGACCTCACCACTACAAGCATACGGGAATAACTGATCATCAATCAGTTTAACCGATACTGTAGCAGAAGGTTAATACATGTATGGAGATTATAAACTAAATCCTATGCTTCTCTTAACTGCCATACTCATATAAGCATAGGACCTCAACATAGTTTAACAAGATCAACATATGTAGATTTACACGCAGAGGAACCCAACATAACTCAAAAACCTACAAATGCAGTTATCCTATCACAGTATAAAGGAATGAAGAGAACGTACCTGCTTGGGTAAACTTTAGGGGACATCAGGACATCAGAACATTTTACTCCACACTATTCTAAGAAAGACCCCTGCGGAGATCAGAGTAAGTTAGCAAGAATATGTTCGGATTGTAAAGGACATAACAGAAAATTTAAATCTCCAGAAAGAAAAACTTACCAGAAAGAAGAACTTACCTGAAACAGACCCCTCAAGGGCCAGCCTCCTCCCCGACGGACATTGACATATCTGGCAAAGAACAACTCAACAGTTAATTCTTAGATCTGGCTGAGGCGTTAGATAGTAGAAGGAGTAGTGAAGGGAATGAAAATGGAATAACTTACCTCATCGGTGCTCTCCGATCTGGCATGGCAACTTTAGATCAAGCTGGGTTTGAGCCTTCTCATCACTGGGGAAGATGTAAGGGATTAGTGCCCATAGAAAGCACAATTCCCTACAAGACGACTGAAGATAGCGGACACATATCAAGACCAGCAGTTGTGAGTCGATTGGATAGCGTCCGGGTGGCGTATCGTCTTCAGTTTGCCATCACCAGCCCTAATCAGGTATCGGCTTGTAGATTCGCAAAAGGTGAAGTTGGTTTTTCTTTATTAGGTTAGCGTCAATTACTATAACACGGTGTCGTTTGTTCAGCTGCCTTGTTATCTTTCAGATGTTTAATCTTGCCGACGTCGTTTGTTCATGTAGAACACGATGTCGTTTTGCCCATGTGGTTAACACTCGCTGATGTACTTCATTTTATTCAATGAAATTTTAAAATTTCTCAAAAAAACAAGTTCAGTAACAAAGCAACAAATGAACATAATAAGCAAACAAGGATCAGGTGATTGTGAAGGCAGTGGTCTCCTGCCCCTTTTAAGCCTCCCACATTAGCTCTCACCTTCTGCTTCATCTTGTTCTCACCCAGATGCTCAAACTGCCTTCCCCTTTTTGTTATGTTCCTCTCTTCTTCCCCTCAGTCGATTGGTCTTTGCTTCCTTTGTCTTTTCTCCGACTTCTTTCTCTCCTTTTGCATCTTATGTGTGTTGAGTGAAGAATGAAGAATGAAATGAAAGATTTCATCACCACCCTCATATCGTTTTTATTTGTAGCCTCGTCTAAGATTAGGTTTTTGTGCCCCTTTAACCTACAACTACCATGTAATAAAATAGACAGATTAAAGGAGTGTATAAGAATTTGCACAGTGTGATTATGTTTGTCAGCATTGTGAGGGCTAGTCATCCCCATGCATAAGCTTACAAGGTGGAAACAATTTAGTCACCACCGTGCAAGCTTGTACATGGTGGTGACAAATGTGTCACCTCCTTATGCGTGGTGGTAACACTTTGGTCGCCACCTTTTTTCTTGTTATATTCTTCTTTTTTTTCATGCAAAGTTATGTAAACTTTAATTTTTTCATGCAAAATTCACAAAATAATCCAATCAAAATGCAAGCAATATTCACACCATTTTTATTCAATTTGTCTCTCATTAGGATAAAATCACAATATTTTGTGAACAAAATCAAAATATGAAGGCAATTAAAAGAAATAGAAACAAACTATGCTTGTCCTCAAGCAAAATAAAGAACACTAGTCTATAAAAACACAAAAGATGAAAAAATGATTATCCTAATTAATAATCAAAGATATCAACAACCAATTCAACAAACACAACCTAAGAACTTGAAACTCATAATACTTTGTGAACAGACCATTCACCGCATGCTTAGCCAAAATTAACAGGTACTTCAATTCAAAGAACCATCAACAGGTGTGATAGACACTCACTCCACTCTCCGTCCTCTCAAGCATTCAAAGGTAGGCTATATTCACTCATCATTTATTTCATGTAAGGCATCTACCGTAAGCTTTCGTACTAATCGAATCTCCACCACTTATATCAAACACAAACATCAGTCCGAAGGTCCTTATTTTAGTTGTAATGGGGCCAAGCTAAAGGTAGGAAAAAGGAATATCGTAATTAAAACCACAAAATAAATTAAGCATTTAAATTAATATAAACAATGAAGCCTAAAACACTCAATTCTTTCCTTTCAAGTTAACAAGATTAGCACTCCCCTTTTTATGCCTTTCCTCTTTCCTTTAATTTTTTTTATCTTCTCTTCCTTCCTTTTCTTCTTTGTTTCTTTTTTCTCTTATTTATTTATTTGTTTAAAACAAGGAAATCGAAAGAAGAAAAATATAGGGGAGAGATATTTACTGCAACCATACTCATTCGTAATACAATAGCTAACTATATCCTATAATTCTCCCCCACTTATTTAAACAATTATTCCCTAAACCCATTCATACACATTCAAATGCTCAACTTGCCTTATGGTAGGTACAATGAAGAGGATAAATAATTAAGGTCAAGGCCCATATTTGTGTTTAAGAAAGAAATATTTCATGTTAAGCTCAAAAAAGGAGTTCACTAAAGGTAACATCATAGTGGCTTTTTAAACAAAAGGGATAAATCCTAACTGCCTTCACCATTTCAATGTTTGCATAATATTATGTGATCTTAACTAGTATTTGCAAGCAAGTTCTAAAGTTCAATCATGAAAGAACACTCCCAACATAGAATACTTGAATTTATTGTTTAATAATTAAAAAAGGCTCAAATTCTTACCAAATGAAAAGTGTCATTCATTTATCACTACAAGCTAATGTCCTTTTAATTAAAATCCAAGTCAATTAGTCTAAGAATGAAAGTATACTCATTCACTCATCCTATGCATTTCTAATCCTGATCGAGTTTATTTCATGACCATGCATCTCTAACTACTAAATAAGAAAACAAACACACAAAGCACAAATAATAACGTTTCCCCACACTTAAACATCACATTGTTCCTAATTTGATACCAAAAAGTAAAAGAGGGATCTAAGGCACAACATAACATGAGCAAGGATAAACATTAAGCTAAAAGACATTAAACTAATAAGAAAAAAGATAGAAATATGATACGAAAGTATAGGTAGTGTCTGTGTCGATATGGTGTGAAGCACGACAATAAGCATGGCATACTACATTGAGGAGCGGTGAACAACTGCGAGGAAGACAAATAGAAAAGATTGAAAAATAGTCCTGTGCATATAAAGCAAATAGATTAGGTCAAGTTTCACTAAAAAGAAATAACAAACAACTAATTGAAAAACAAAACAAAAATTATATGGGTTGCCTCCCATTTAGCACTTCATTAACGACATTTAGTTGGACACCTCAATCGTTATACTCAAGGTGGATCGCTCAAAGTAATTGATTCCACTGTTTTCTCCTTTACATTCGAATCTATCTCCACAAATTTCCAAACAGTTCCTCAGTTGCATCCATTAGCAATTGGCAGCATTCATCACTCTCTTTAACTAAGTCTAGCTTCTTTTCTTCTTCTTCTTATAAGGTAAAATCAAAATCGGTAGCATTAGCTTAATCAACAAAAGAACAATATTCAGAAATAGTGGAATTAGGAATAGGTTCAACATTAAAGATTGAAAATTCTACCATTTCTCCTAAGATGGTCAAGGTCAATTTCCCATTCTTCACATCAATCAAAGTGTTAATGGTGGCCACAAAAGGCCTCCCTAGGAGTATGGAGTGCTTCTTTTCTTTCCCCTTCACTTCCACCACGTCTAGGACAACAAAGTCTACAGGAACAATCAATCCTCCAACTTTCACTAACATGTCTTCCATTATTCCTTTTGGATAACGAATTGACGTATCAGCTAATTGTAAATACATGTTTATAGGTCTTAACTACCCTAAATCCAATTTTCCATAAATAGAGTGAGGCATAAGGTTTATGCTTGCTCCAATATCAAGCATACCTTTAACCTCATCACCATTCCCATTGATCCTTTCACAATAAAACATCATGGGTCTTTTAGTTTTGGGGGGGGGGGTTAAATGCTGTTGGAGAATTGCATTTGCTACTTCTGAAATTAGCACCTTTTCGTTAGGCTCAAACTTTCGTTTCTTGGTGTTTAGTTCCTTGAAGAACTTGAAATAAGCTGGAATGTTCCTAATCACATCTAACAAGGGAAAATTAATATTGAACTTAGAAAGCATGCTATATAGATAGGAAAACTACTCATCTTGTTTCGATTCCTTAAGGTGGATTAGATATGGAATTGGTGGTTGATAAGCATTAATCACCTTGTGCAATTTTTTCCCTTCATTGTCCTTGGTGTCATGCTTAATTTGTTTACCCTTTTGAATGTGACTTGAAGAGTTTATCCCATTGCTTTTCTCATTCTGCTCATCTTCTTCCTTGGTGAGGCTTTCCTTCTCTTGATTACTAGTATCAAATAGCTTAAAAGGAAAATTAATATGATTATTAATTACTTTACCACTTCTTAAAATAGTAATTGCTTAGGTTTGCTTGAGTTGACTAGGCAACCTTCTCTTTTGATTATTATGCATTTGAGTTGCAAGTTGCCTTAGTTCAATCACAATCCTCTTGACAGATGCTTCTAAGGATTCGAATATTTTGTTGTTTGTTTTTTAATTCTGAGTTATGACCTGAATGAATGCATTCAGGCTTTCTTCCAAAGAAGGCTTTCTCGGTAGGTTATCATTTGAGGATTGCCCTTGGAAAAAACTTGGACTCTAAAAATTATGATATTATGGTTGGTATTGCATCGATGGATTGTTGGTCTTCTAAGAGAAATTGGGGTGGTTTCTCCAACTAGTGTTGTGAATATTCAACTATGGATCATTTCGCTCCCTTGGTTTAAAACCATTAAGTAAGTTAACTTGTTCTTCCTCATCTGCTAAAGGTTCGTAAGAATATGAACAAACATTAGCTCCATGACCAAAAGTTCCACAGTTACCACACACCTCCTAATTTGGAATGTTTTGGGGTAGCTTTGGAGTTAGCATTTTCACATACCTCATCAACTCAACTAACTGCAATACCAATTCTTGATTTGAGCTCCAATAACTTCATGAACTCCAACTTGTCTTCCCCTAATGCTCTTTTATTGAGAATGGCCCCAATACTTTGAAGAAGATTTCATATGTTTTTTCAGCCATCCTCTCTCATACAACTCCTCCTACTGCATTGTCTACCATTTATTACCCTTGTTGTGTCAATGCATCATAAAAGAATTGGATTACCATCTGAAGCCGGAAATGATCATCTGGACATTGTATCAGCAAGAGTTTAAAGCGTTCCCAAGCCTCATGGAATAGCTATCCCTTCATCTAAGTGAAGGTAGATATCTTGGTGCGCAACTTAGAGGTCTTTTGATGGGAATAAAATTTTCCCATGAATTTGTTGTACACCTCCTCCTCTGCAGTCAATGAGCTGGGTGGACTGATCATCAACCACGCGTTGGCCCAATCCTTTAATGTGTACGAGAAGCATCTCATTTTAAGTTTATCTTTGTCTAAGCCATCCAAAGGGAAGGTTTAGAGAGTGGTATAGAATTTCCGAATGAAGCTCAAAGGGTCTTCATTAGGAACCCTACAGAAAGATGACGGTATGTTATAGTAGATGTTGTTTAGTTTATAGTTTTTGGCTGCCTCTCCTAAATGGATGTAAAAAGTGGTAGTACCAATCACAGGTCTAACATACTCCTTCATCATTACCTACCTTTCACCCATCTTTTAGTTATTAAATTGATCTTCATGCTTGGGTTCCTCGTAATGGTCTTCAGACACCCTTGAGGTCTTCGTATTCGATGTATGTTACCAATGAAAGGGACAGGTTCACTATCTAGAGATCTCCTTGCAAGCATAAACTAAATGAGTGCACTACCTAGAGTCCTCCTACGTAGCTTAAACTAGCTAAAGGCGATGCTAAATTAATAACAAAACACTCAATAAAACATGTTAATAAAATAAGACAGTACTAAATTAATAATGAAAATTAACAAAACATGTTAACAAAATAACACAATAAAAATGTACGCAGGAACAAGCGTAAAAAAGCAAAATCACTTTGCAAACAAAAACAATCAATATTAATTTAAGTTTAAATGCTAAACACCTCCCCCGCAACGTTGCCAAAAACTTATTGTGCCCAAATAAGTTCTAAAAATACCTTGGCTATCTTACTTGCAAGTATACGAGCTAGTTGTAGTAATTACCCAGGGTCATCTCCCACAAAGGTGAAATTACTCCACTTAAATTAATTTTGAACAAAAAAAATAAATGCAATTTTAAACACCCTATCCCGATTTATTAAGTAAAGGCTGTAAAGGAAATCTTAAAATTAAATTGAAAAGTAAATGAAATTAATTGGGAGCAAAAATGAATAGATTAATCAAAGTGGAAAACTCTTGAGAATTAATTTCACTAATTTAATCTCCTATGTATGATTAAAGGAAATGATTGGATAGTTGTCTTACTAAAATTATTGTCTTGTCAAAATTAACATTTGGGTTCTAAATCAACTCGAATAATGATCTAATCTAACTTTCGTATTCAACAAGTTATTATCCGAATTAATTATAGAAACCTAACTACTAATTGTCACTTAGGTAAATATATTTCTAGTTCTTATCCTAAGCGTCCATTGCTTCCCGTTCCATATTAAACTTCTTCTTTCGATCCTTCGTTTAATACCAAAATAATGCAAAGTTTGATCATACCGTTACATTCATTCAATTCAGAAACTATAGCAACATCAGACAATATCACAATCCCTCAATCATACGTATTTGACTAAAATGGCTACATTAATCCTTAAGAAAAAGAGATCAACCCATCACAGAAATGACAAGATTCATTATATTCAAATACTTGAATCCCATCTTTATCAATATAAGAGAAGTATTTAAGCAGTAAACCAAGCAAATAATAACAAATAATAGTCAGCTAAGTTATGAAAGTAACAAGTTCAGTAACAACAAGAAATAAAGCAATAGATGAACAGAATAAGCAAGCAAGGATTGGGTGAGTGTGGAGGCGGTGGTCTCCTGCCCCTCTCAAGCTTCTCGCATTTGCACTCGCCTTCTACTTCAACTTGTTCTCACCCAGATGCTTGAACTACCTTCCGTTCTCTGCTATGTTTTTCTCTTCTTCCCCTCAGTCGACTAGTCTCTACTTCCTTTCTCCCTTCTCCGACTTCTTTCTCTTTATTTGCCTTTTGTGTGTATTGAGTGAAGAATGAAGAACGAAATGAAAGATGTTGTCATCACCCTCCTACATTATAAGAAAAAAGTCATTTAGCAACGGAAATTACTGAGGAAAATCATAAAAATTCTGTCGGTAACTTAGATTAGCGACGGAATTTACCGACAGAAAAATGCGTCGTAGAAATGGCTGTAAGTAATAAATTA
Organism: Erythroxylum baracoense; assembly: GCA_025629805.1. NCBI lineage: Eukaryota > Viridiplantae > Streptophyta > Magnoliopsida > Malpighiales > Erythroxylaceae > Erythroxylum > Erythroxylum baracoense. The sequence continues at coordinate 33,948,497 of JAOTAY010000190.1, read as the reverse complement.
CCGACCAAACATAGGGCTTCCATCGGTAACTTTACCGATGGAGATTTAATTTTCTGTTGGTAAATATATCGACGATATTTATGTTGTTGACCGTCAGTACAGTATGATTCCGTCAGCATAGTTGGCGACTATTTTGTACCTTCCGTACTGACGAAGATTTAATTTTATGATGGTAAATATACCAATAGTATATGTGCTGTTGATCGTCGGTATATATGTCAACGGAAAATATGATTCTATTGATAAAGTTATCGACTGTTTCACACCTTCCATCAATAAGTATGTTAAAACATTACCGACAGCTACCTTTATTCTGTCGGTGAGTTTACTGATGATTAATCTAATATTGGTAAATTTTACGAAGGAATTGGTTATTTTGTCCTTGATTATCGACTGCAAGTGGTTTTTCGTTGGTAAATGATACTGATTTTACCGACGGAATCATAAATTTCCATTGTTAAATGAACTAGAAAATTTTTTAAAAAAATATACCGTTAATAAATTTTATTTGATGATGTTATGGTTGATGAATAATTTAAACAGTTATGAATTTAATAGTGTACATTTAATTTTTTAAAACATAAATTTGGTTGATGATATAAAGTTTAAAATATCTTAATTGATAATAAAAACATTACATTGTACATAATAAGTATTTGTAATTCAAATGAAATGACCAAAAGTTCACTATTGATCTGGTGACGGCGAATGCTCTGATTGGTGTGATAAGGTGCTAACCTTACCTTTCAACTCATCCACCTGATTACAGAGCTGAGTTATGTACTCCATCAATGTTTTCACTATGCTCTGAATCTTTTAGACTTGATTGGTTATGGACCGCCTATTAGATGCTACTATACTGGACGTGGAGATTTGCAAATAACATGTATTCGTAAATAAACCTAAGCCGAATATCCTTCCATGACAGTCTCTACCACACACTGCATGAAGATAGGTTTCAGTCTTATCAAAATCTTTAGACTGCTGAGACGGCCATTGAATGCTTTCTTGTATTTGATCCTATCAGAAGGCAATGTTTAAATTAGTAAGTGATAATTGTTAAGCATTAATATTAAAACATAAATTTCACACACATTTAGTTCTTTACAACGGTTGTTGACGAATGTCACACTGCCATGTTTCTTAGTGTGAGTGTGCAAAAAGAGGTGATGTGGTGTAGGCCTCATGCCCATGGACTTTTCCTGCATAAGAATAAAATGTTATAAGTGAACTAGAATTTATAAAAATTTTGACAGAGTTTCCTCTATTTTTATGATATCTACCCCTTGTTCAACAAAAAAATAACTCAATAACACAGCCATATATGGAACCAGACATTTATGACATTATCAATCTTAAAAAGAAACAAATATTTTCATTCCAAAATTTACACATCAAATTCAATTGAAATACAACAAAGTAAAGAAATAAGAATATAAATGTAAAGGTAGATACCTACAAATCTCTCTGCATGCTCATGGTGGGTAATAGATCCTCCCGTTTGTACGAGAAGACTCTCCCTCCTCGATCCTCCATGTCTATTGGCCGAATGACGTTCTGAAATGGACATTGTCTCAGATGATGTCCAATACTGCTGCCAACGACTCCCTATTTGTTCATAAATGTAAGGCGGTCGTACATCAGCCCTGTTTATCGTAGCAACAAAGTAGTGATAACGTGTACGTGCTCGTTTCTCTCATACTCTATAAATAATAGTGTCATATTGAGAATCCCAACAAAATTCTTTCTGAAACAAAAAGAAAAACATTCGATTAATACTTATGATGTAATAATATTTATCTAATTAATGTATAAAATTGTTAATTAAAAAAGAAAATAATAAATTTTTTATACCTCAAACTCCTAATAGTAATATTCCTTTGTCGCCTAAGAGATATTCTTCCATACATTAAGATCAATCTTCTCCTTGAATTTCGATGTCATGTTTCTTGAACATGGTCCAGATGTAATCAACCTAATATAAAAACAAATAAATTTATACCATTTTTAAAATTTAAATCTATAACTTAATTATAAACATATAGTATTTCATGTATTTTCACTTACATATTATTGACAATTGTGATGTAAGTTCTTACATCAGGTCCCTCAGCTCTAAGCTGACGATCGCCTACTTCATCTACATTATTTACCCTTGATATCTTTGTCGGTATAGGGGTAGTGAATGATGTAGGGGTGGTGGATGGTGTAGGAGCAGGTACAGAAGGTGATGCCTCATCTGTAAGTGTAGCAGCTGGAGGCGGAGGAGGAGATTCAGCTCCAACTGCTACACCATGAGATGCTTTACATGTACAGTAAGTACCTCCGAATCGTGGTCTGAATCTTGGTTGTATCATATCCTATCTTCTCTTTGGTGGCATATTTCAACATGATAATATTTGATTAAATTTTGTAGAAATATTACAATTTGATTTCAATATTTTATATAATATATTAAAAAGGAAATAATTGATTTGTTGAATATAATATTCAATTACAAACAGAAATTAATCGCTATCATCACTTAATTGTAAATCAAATTCATCTTCTTGTTCTGAAGAATTTGAATCAAACTCAGGCTCTTCTTCAGATCTCTGGCCCTCTTCATCGTCTCCAGACAAAATTTCAACATATTCATTACATGGATCATTCAAAGGTTCAGTATCCTCATATATGATAGATGCATTTGTTTCATAAGCATCTTCCTGAAACGCTTCACTTTCAATTCTTTGTTCTCCTTTTTCACATGATTCAAAAACACCTATAGGTTTAACTTTGCAAACAGCTAATTAATCAGACTTATCTTGTTGTAAGCTAAGAAAAGGGATATAATGCACCTGGATTGCTTGCTTCAAAATGTCAAATCTTCTTTGCTTATTGGTTTCAACTAGTTTATATCAGCTATGCACTTTTGTGTCAACATTTGGAGTTGGATCAAACCAGTCACACTTAAATATCACACTTCACTTTATTGGCAATGCAGGGTACTCAATTTCAAGTATCTTGATAATTTTACCATAGTAATCCATCAATTCTCCCTGTATGCAAACTCCTCTATTTATTGTTGCCATGTTATGACCATGATACTATGTATGATATTTGTATCCATTAACGAAATACACCAGATATGATTTAACAGTTCGCAAAGGTCCCTTAGCAAGATCACATATGAACTTGTTCTCTATTGGATTTTCTAAGGCCTATTTAAAATAAATTATCATATTAAACAGTATAATGTCATTTGAACACTTAAATTTTATAATTCAATCATTTCAATACTTATAAGTGAAAACTTACATATTTCTCGAACCATCGAGGAAAGTATCTTCCAACTTCTTTATTGATATCATCTTGTGTTTGTCGAGCATTAGCTCGTGTAACAATTCCTTATATAATCTAAAAATATTATTATGTATTTCAGTTATGAATAAAACTAAATTTCAAAACCCAAATAATCAATTTCAAATTACTAGACGAAAGGTTGAACCTCCTGACAGTTTAATAAAATGTAACCATAGGCAACCTCAATTTCTTCCTGTGTTAACATTCTTCTTATTGAACATCCATATGTTGATCCAGGATATGTAAAAATGGATAAGTTATCATTAGCATCACTCGTTCCTCCCCCATTGTCATTACGAGGAACTTTTCTTTTTTTGTGTAAACATGAGGCTCAAAATAATATTAAAAAAATGTACTAGCTTCCTCCACTAAATAAGCATTACATATCAAACGTTCAACTCTAGTCTTGTTTTTGACAATTTTCTTCAAGTGATGCAAATACCTATATTAGCAAATAGGGTTATACCAATTTAGTTATTGAAACATGTTATTACTTCAATTACAATCAATTTTGTTGAATTACGTCTCAAATGGATACATCCATCGATATTGAACTGGACCAACTAGTTTAGCCTCATGTGCTAAATGCACAGGTAGATGCTCCATACAGTCAAAGAATCTTTGAGGAAAAATCTCTTCTAACTTGCACAAAATTATTGGAATTTCCCTTTCTAGTTTTTCCATTTCAGCCAACTTGATTTCAGATGATGTTAAGCTTTTAAAAAACAAACTTAATTCTTTTATTACTTCCCAAACCTTATTTAGTAACAACTCCCTAAATGCAATTGGAATTAGCCTTTGCATAAACATATGACAATCATGACTTTTCATCCCAAAATATTTGTACTTCTTTATATATATACACCTTGCCAAGTTTAACCATAACCATCGGGAAACTTTGGACTTTTCAACCATTCACACAATATTTCCTTTTATTTTTTGTCCAAAGTGTAACATACTTTCGAATATTTATCGATGTGAAAATCTTTATGTAACCCATTTCTTCTATAAAAAAGTTTTAAATCAGCTCGTGATTTTGTATTGTCTTTTGTTCTCCCTTCAATGTTCATTATGATATTGAACAAACTGTCAAAAATAATTTTTTCAATATGCATCACATCTAGATTATGACTATCAAATTAGTTTTTCAATATGGCAAATCCTAAAAGATGCTTCATTTTCTCCAACCAAAGATTTCACTAATGCTTGTATTAACTTCATCAGCTTCAAATTCTGTAACTTTCAGCAAGCCTAATTCCTCAATCTCCTACAATATCTCTTCACCAGCTTTATGAGGGGGAGGAGGTATTTTTACCATCATTTTCTTAATGAACTTTTGTTTATTACGTCTAAATGGATGATCTTGAGAAAGAAATTTTCTGTGGTTATTAAACCAATATATTTTGCCCCCGTTTAGAAGATAAAATGCATCAGAATCATTGCCATAATAAGGACAAGCTAATTTCCATGTTGTTCTCCATCCAGACAACATGGCATATGCCAGAAAATCACTAATGGTCCACATCAAAGTTGCTGTCATCACAAAATTTTGTTTCAGAGATACATTATATGTCTCAACACTATATTCCCAAAGATGTTGCAATTCATATATCAATGATTGTAAGAATATATCAATTTTATGCTTTGGATTTGTAGGCCCTGGCACAATCACTGTTAAGGACATAATTGCCTCTTTCATACACATCCATGGAGGCAAATTATAAGGAGTAATTATGATTGGTCATGATGTTGCTGACTGGATTGACCAAAAGGTTGGAATCCATCCGTCGACAATCCCAACCTAATATTTCGTCTTTCAGCTACAAACTCATAATGGGTGTTATTGAAATGTTTCTATGCTAGTGCATCTAATGGATGGCTCATTATTCCATCTTCATGTTGGTGTTCATTATATCATCTCATGTGAGATGCAGTAACATCAGAAGCATATAGTCTTTGAAGTCTCAAAGTTAGCAGGAAATAATACATCCGCTTCTAGGGTACTAATTTATATTTCATAAAACACTTTCTAGGCTTGAACCTAGATTGACCACAAAATATGCACTCTTGTAATTATATATCATCTCCCCAATACAACATTCATCCCAATTTACAACAATAAATCTTTTCAATAGACAAACTAAGACCCCTAATAATTTTCTTCATATTGTAAAAATTATCAACCATTGTATGATCAGGAGGTAATGATTCATTATAGCATCCAAGAATTTTATCAAAACTATGATGAGAAATATGCCCTTCAGACTTTATGTTTAATATTCGAGCAATTGAAGACAATCGATTCATTGTCTCACAATTTGGCCATAGCTCTTGGTCAGGTGAGTGTAGGAAGTCAAAAAATTGTTTTGCATGTGGGTCAAAAAATCTTCTTCAAGATTTTCTATATTTTCATGAAAGGTATAACCGACTGCATCATAAACCATTTGCATGTAAGGATTTTCATTTATATCCACATTATTTGTTCTAAATCCAATCCCCTTCAAACTCATCTAAGTTCACTGACGATTGTATTTCATTACCCTTTAAGGTGCTACAAATCAATGATTCTTAGGGATGGCAATCCCGGCTCGGCCCGCCCAGCCCGACCTGATTTTTGGCTCTGGTTGGCCAGGGTACGGGAGGGTCACGGGCTGATCATGGTCAACCCACACGGGCCGTGGCCTACCCATTTTGTCCAAAACGGTGTCGTTTTGTCCAAAACGACACCTTTTTGTATACTTTTTTATTTTAAAAATATATTTATGGGTCGGGATCGGCCCGGCCCATTGCCATCCCTAATGGTTCTCCATGTCATGTCCACTCAAAATAATTTGGGACAAACCCTTTTCTCAACAAATGCTCATTCACTTCATCAATAGGAAGGAAATGAATGTGTTTTCACTTTTTACATGGACATCTAATCTTTAGGTCATCCGTATATGTAGGTTGAGAACTTGCATAATGAATAAAAGCTTTAAATTCCTCAACAAAATCAGGATTAATGAAACCATCAGGTGTTAATCATCTATACATCCAAGATTTATCAACATTACTCATTTATGCAAAACTGTTAATTTCAAACAGTGATTCCATAGTTAATATCCTTCATGTTCCCCAAAGTTTACAGAACATCTAAACTTTATACAACATCCCCTAAGTATTAACCAATTGAATTAATCTCCTACAATTGATTTCAAAACTATAGTACATGGCATTGTTTACACTTGTGAATCAAGAAAACAAGTTCTTGTTGTGACTCCTAGGCTCGTGAATTTTTTCACCGATAAGCCTCACAGGAGCTGCATCACGGGTTTCCAGCCTATATACCATCCTAGGGGTTTATTATGTAAGAATTTGTATTGTCTATAAAGTGTATTAATTCCTTATGTTAATACTAAGTTTGCATTAATCACATCGAAGTTGAAGTATTAAACGATCGACTTAATGACCTACAATTGATTTCAAAACTGTTGTACGTAGCATTGTTTACACCTGTGAATCAAGAAAACAAGTTCTTGCTGTAACTCCTAGCTCGTGGAATTTTTCACCAATAAGTCTCACGGGAGCTGCATCATGGGTTTCCAACCTATATATCATCCTAGGGGTTTATTATGTAAAGAATTTGTATTGTCTATAAAACGTATTAATTCCTTGTATTAATACGAAGTTTGTATTAATCACATCAAAGTTAAAGTATTAATCGATCGAATTAATAACCTACAATTGATTTCAAAACTATGGTAAGTGGCATTGTTTACACTTGTGAATCAAGAAAACAAGTTCTCACTGTGACTCCTAGGCTCGTGGAATTTTTCACCGATAAGCCTCATAGAAGCTACATCACAGGTTTCTAACCTATATACCATCCTAAGGGTTTATTGTGCCTCAAATCATCCATAAGATCTCAAAATTATTCCACATACAATAAATGCTTATGTAATCATACTTCTACTCATCAATGATTCAAACATAACCTAAATATATATGGTTAGACTATTAAAGCAGAACATAACAACTCATCAATGACTATGCCATTAGACCTAGCACACATATATCCTAGGACATATTAGATGAAACTAATACAAAATTGAATAAATAAAACCAGGCAATTTCCTTGGATTTCTTAATAGAACAAGCTTTGCTCCAATTGCCAATGCGATGGCAGGCCCAAATATAAATCCCCGAGCTTCTATTCCTAAAAAAGTAATTTAAATCATATAATATGAAATGAACTAACATCTTGAAGTTGAATCAATGAGCATATCTATGACCCAGATCATATGTAAAAGTTCTTACAGCAAAGCACTAAACAGAAGTTCATAATCACCAAATCCCACAAATTTCACACTAACCACCAACCACCCAAATCAGGTCTTAGCACATGCCCTCAACAATCACAAGAAGAATGTAAACAAAACACAGAAAGAGAGGAGAGCCACTCAAAGGGAAATTTTAACAGAGAAAGCAATCAATGGCGCTCCCACTAACACAGAACATTAGTCAAACAAGAAATCATTCTAACAGGGAAACATATAAATTATCAAAATGAGATTGATACAGCCTCTTTAGCGTAAGAAAATAAGATTGAAATTCTCAAAAAGCATCGATAAAAGACAACACAGGCGAAAATGATAAAGCATTTTTGCTCGGTAAGCAAATAGACCCACCACCTTGAACCCAAATCTAGCTGACGAAATAACACTAGCTAAATCTTTAACCCCTCAAAAATTCAAGCAAAATCCAAGAGAGAAGAGGAGAAAGCTGTTTTCCACCGTTCACCTGCAACAACTGAAATGTTTTTGCCTTTGTACCGTTCAACGAACAAATCAATTGTATCCTTGAAGGCTTTCGGATCCAGTAACAGAGTAGTAATATCCTGAAACATGATTCCTGCCACACACCCGTCATTGAATTTCTGAAATCAACATCTAAAGAGAAGCACAGCTTAAATTCTTTATATCAGACTCAGAATGATAATGCACGAAATAAGTAAATGGGGAAACTTAAATTTTTTCTAAAAAAACTTCGATTAATTTTGAGATTCTAGACCAAAAAAAAAAGGGGGGGGGCAGTTCATAGAAGCTCAACGCTTGGTTACTGTAGAACAAGTATCCTTAGATAGTTAGATAGAGAAAGTAAAACTAATAAATTTGTAATAACTCATAAATGTAATGTTTCATATAAGAAAGTCCATTCTCTCTTTGTTAGCCCAGACATAATAAGCTCAAAAGCGATTTTGGTGATAATTCTTAGTGTACAGATCGAAAGGAGAACCAATTTTTAGAGCAGGGAAGAAGAATGTCGTTGGTTTCCTATCTACGTTAAAAGGAAAAGGAAAAAAATGAAGGATGGAGCTTTCAGACAGAAGAACACACGAAGTCGTCAAAAAGAGAACAAAAGAGAAACCTGGTTTAGGAAAATTGGGGACGACACGGATCTTAGTTTTGATGTCATGGATACGAGGATCTTCATCCCTGTAAGCCGACATTGTATCTAGCTATCTAAACTATGTGCCTCAAGTAAAACAATATAATCTGTGAACTTCTGGGTCGGTATATATAACCCACAGAAAGAGGAATAAAACGAAAAGAGTCCTTATCAGAGCGTGTATGTAAAAACTGTATATCTTGCTTGGCAGATGTTAATAAAGTTAGAAACTTAATATCATCAATACGAGAAAAAGAGTAGAGAAGAAACAGAGACACCAATGTAGTTACAACAGAGAGACAAAGAGAAAAGTAAGGTGGTGGGTGTTGAGGAGGCGGCTCTCTGCACGAGAAAAGGGAAATCTTTTCGATAAGGATATAGAGAGAGAGAGGGCGAAGGTGAAAATGGTTATAGACAAAAGTGGGAATTCACAACGCCTGAGTCTGAGGCTCTCTCTCTCGCTCGTATCCGTTTTTCTGTGGCTGAGTGGAGAACAGTATGTCTATGGATGGATATTGGATTTGTGTAGTTTATTTTCCTTCGTAAGTGAAGTCTGGGGAGTGGGAAAAGGAAAGAAGAAGATGGGGAACTTTGGATTTTGCAGACAGGTCCTAAGTCCTTGTTCCCTCAAAACTATGCAGTGTTCAAGCTTTGGAAGTGTTTTAAGCACCTATGTACAGCTCGAATGTGAATTAAAAATTGGTAAATTACATATCCATGTGTACTGTGTACAGACTATAAGAAGAGAATTATAATTGATCTTATCAAGACGTATGTATTTCATCGCATTAAAGTAAAAATGTTATAATTAAACTGTGGCTGCAGTGCCTTCTCCACCCGTAATTTTAACCATGGAACATACTTTTGTAAAAAGAAACAATCGCAGAACAACGCTTATTAAATATATATATATATATATAATTTCGTTTTGTAGTTAAAATATAAATGACAAAATAAAAAAAATTGAACAGAATTGTTGGTACACAGAATCTAGTTTTCAACACTCCATTGAACATTATTTTTTAATTATATTTGGATTATTTTTCACAAATTCAGCTTTATGACTATGGATAAAGGTATCATGGCCTTTAAAAGTTGGTAGAGATCTCCATATAGAAGTAAACATTTAAAAAGATAGCCCAAATCTCTACAAAAGAAGAGAGACATTTTCTAAAGTAGAAATTAAAATAGTAACAAAACTTCCAATCTAATAGGAGTTACTAAAATATAAACAAAATAAGAATAAAAAATTGTAAGAAAAGGAGTTTAGGGCTTGCAGGTTGGGGACAAATTTTCATTGTTTAGATCCTCTTTTAGTATTTAAAATTTCTCTTAAATCTAATATATAAAATTCATGTGTAATATGAAATTGTTATTTTTTGGTTTACAAATAAAATTATGAAAAATATCATAATTAAAATATTCATATTACATTTATGTATTATCTATAAATTGTTCTAGGCTATTGATTTGTTGAGATTAGCCATTAATAGAACATAATGTTATGTTTTTACCTTATCAAAGAAGTAGTCAATCTCATACCCTTTTAGTATGAAAATACTTAAACAAATACGAAAGAATAAGTTTAATGAGCTAACCCAAATCAGAATCCCCTATAAACATTACGCGCATGTCTATGAATTTTCTCATCGTGATAGTTGTATAAGTTATTATTTGACTTGAGATTATCAAAGTATCTCATCTAAGAATTGTTATGTTTTGATACTAGTTATGACTTATTATATTTAAGAGTAGCTAAGTCAGTAGTCATTGTATATAGCATGAACTATATAGAGGTAGTTGAATGATCAATATAAAATTCGTTACCCTAAAACTATTAAGGAGAATGTTCGTTGTTCTCGATTATCATTTATTCGAAATCATGGCCAAAGTGAAATGACATTTTATAAAATAGTTTACAAATCATTAATATAATCAATTAATAATAGTGAAAACTAACATTATTGGATTCAAATATAGTAGACTTTAATTTATGCTCTATATTTAATTAAAACATTGTATGAGGAAAGGATTGAACTATATGAAAAAATTATGTGTATAAAGGTTTGTCAAAATTACTATGATATTTATGACTATTTGGGTGATCATGATGTATTATATATATATATACTTAACTAGAAAATTAAAGATGAATTATATATATACTTAATTAGAAAATTAAAGATGAATTAAAAAGTTTAATTTATCTACTCGTAAATATAATTTAGATTTTTAATTTATATCTGTTACCAACATAGTTAAGAATTACAAATAAAGAACGAGTTGAAAATAGATAAGATTTTTTTAATTAAATTAGATTTGATTGTAAAGTTTGAAAAGCTTTATGATTAAATATGAGATATTTAATAAACAACTATCAATATGAGATACTGAATCTTATTTAGGCAGAATTAATATTTAGTTAGATTTAATTATAAGTATAAATTAAATTAAATTAAAATTAGAGTTTTATTCAATAATTACTAAAATGCCAAAAATATGTTATAACGCGTTTTGTAGATACTATTGAAGGTCAGACACTCAAGAAAAATGATAAAACTTTCCAATAAGATGTAAGTTAGAATTCATACTTTATTATATTTAACGTATTAATCATGTTATAAAATTTAAATAATCTTAAGTTTGGGAAAATTAAACAAAAAAATTGTGCAAATCGTATTTTATCCCAATTTCTCAAAAGTGATAAGCTGAGATGTATAACATATAGGCCTCGTTTGGTTACTAACCAATCAGCTATTTTTTTAGTTGATTGGTTGATTTTGGCTGTTTGACTTTTCAAACAGCCAATAACATTGTTTGGAGAACAACTTTTTCATCAGCTTGTTGAAAGTAAACAGCTGAAAATGAAAACGCTGCTATATAGCAGCGTTTTCATTCAACAGCTAAACTTATATGTATCAAAGTTCAATTATACCCTTCTCTATTTATGTATA
>JAOTAY010000190.1:33923336-33935110 GCA_025629805.1 Erythroxylum baracoense | reverse complement strand
AATATGCATAATCTTATGCTATGACTAAATATCTACGTTTAAAACTTAAAAACAAGCTATTTTAGTAAAATAATACATTTATATGAGAGTTTACCTCAAACACGATCGAAAAATTCAATAGGAGGAGTCGGAAAACTCTGAACCTTAAGCAAAGAGGAGAAGTGAGAAGTGAAAGCGCGAGGGAGGGGAGGGGAGGGCGGGTTAAATAGCCGCTGGTTTACCGACGGAATGATAAACACTGTCGGCATTATAGGTTTCTTTTACCGACGGACGACACCATTCCGTCAGTACGAGAGCGGGAATCGCCGACAGTTATCGACGGCAACGATATACCGTCGGTAAAAGAGCGCCATGAACATTCCGGAAGAAACTCAAATCGCGACGGAACATCTTTGTCTGTCGGCGAAATAGGTTTTCCTGCCGACAATTGCCGACGGTGCAATATTACCGTCGGTATAGGCAGATAGAGATGCCGACGGTAAGAATCACCTCCGTCGGTAACATTATAAATATATCTTAAATACCGACGGTTTTAAACTTCCGTCGGTAAATAAGGTTTGCTGCAAATATGTTCCGACGGTAGGATAAAATGCCGTCGGTATAGAATTCAATATGCCGACGGTAACTTCTTACCGTCGGCAATATTTGACCGTCAACAATTCCTCGACGGAATATTCACAGTCCGTCGGTATCGTTACCAACGGACAGTATACCGTCGGTAAATGGTGAAGCAATTAAATTGCGGGAACGATTCCCGCTTTTTTTACCGTCGCCGAGAAATTTTCCGTCGCTATTTCTGTAGCAGATTTTGGGCTGAATTTTTCCTACAATATTCCCGACGGATTGATTGTCCGTCGGGAAAACTTTCTGTTCTCCGACGGATTATGGACGTTCCGTCGGTAAACGGCGACGGAAGTTTTGTCGTCGGTAATATTCCGACGCTAATTCGCAATTTTCTTGTAGTGAATACAATTAAAATAGATAAATTCTCTGAAATTTTGAAGGCATTATTACAATATAAATCAATCGGACGAAGAAAGATTTCCAAGATTGGTGAAGTTTATCACTGACAATCAAAAAATGAGGAAGAGGGAAACAAAAAAGGTTTTTACACTTTGTATCGATCATTGCAAAATTTAACCAATTCGGACGGTTTAATTATCAAAATTTTGAACCGTTTAATTTTTCAGTTCAATTTATTTTAATAACTCTTGTTATTAAAATTGATTAATTTATTAATTAATCTGGCAATTTTTAAAAATTAATAAGTTCTTATAAACAAAAAATCAATTAATTTTTATTTAACAATATCTTTTTTCAATTTAACTTCAAATTCTTCAATATATAAGAACAATCTATTTCAAATTCTTTAATTTTATTTAATCTTTAATTGATTTTATGATGGTCTAATTCCGGTTGAACATTTTAAACCTTAAACCTCTTATTTTACTCATCTAATTTTCGATCTGATTTTTAAAACATTACTTCGTATTCGTATTCTAACTTCCGTAGTTAGTGGGTTCATATGTATATACAAGTACATTACACAACTTTGATCTTCACTTTCAGATAAACTTTAAAGGTTGTCATTGTTAAAACTTGCCCTTAGATCAATGTTAATCTGTCCGATGCTCCGATCCTGGTGTTATGTTCTTGGATTCTCGTCTCGTAGATGAAAATAAAGTTTCCATGTCTAAGTCGATAATTGAGACTTAATAAATAATAATGGATAACATATTCTTCTAAGAATGTCCCTAATCCAAAGTTTAGGTCAATTTTAACAAGATACAAATGCAAGCCTCGTGAATAAACCATATAATATTCTAAGAATGTCAATACAATAATTTATCAGATACTAAAGTTTCTCATAACTAATGATTGTAAATCCTATGAAATAATGTGTTTTGCTCAAAATATGAGGAAGTAGTCATCATATCACTCAAAATATCTAACATTTTTCACTTGTGTAATAGGTTTTTCTGAATCTATTTGCACATGAAATCGCTTTCAAATCTATATGGCAATATTCTGTGGGCGACGTGCCATCCAAATCACATTAATCTATACATCCTTTTCTCCAATTACATGCAACTTTCTTACAATAGCAACTCCACACCTGCCATATAAGATTTAGGAAAGCTCTTCCTCAGACATTGTTTCCTTCTCAGACAGAGATAGATACCAGCCTCCTCCTCAGACCCAAATTCTGATCAAACCTGTACCAGTTCAGGAATAAGTATGTGACAATCTGTGTTAAAAAATCTTGTGAGTCAGAATTAAAGATAACGGGAACAGATCTCCTATTGCTAACTATTATATGCCCTTGTTTTTAAGTGATTTCATCGGTCTATTTTTTATAATTTCTATTTATTAAATGGATGAATTTTTATAAAACAAAATAGGTATAGAATAATGTAGATAGCAAGCTAATTGGACCAAAAAACAACTACAACACACAACACTAACATCTCTTTTCCAGGAGTAGACTCTCCCTAGATAGCCTGTGCATAACGACAATTTGTCCTGCCACCCTAACAAGTGGGAAATGGAAATACATTGTTGAAGATTCCGTGCTTATATGTTTTTGGCTTTTTCAGTTTTCTTTGTTCTCAACCAAAAAAAAATCCTTCCTACCTTTTGATATCAGATTCTCGGAGATTTGGCCCATGAAATTATGTAGTTGTCGGACATTAATCAGTTGTTTTCTGCTGTGTAATGTGTGCCCCTAGGTTGATATTAGACACTAATGCACAAATAATCGATGGTCTGTATTCTTTTTTTATTGACGGGACCTATGATGATCTATAGATGTAAACATTCACTACTAAACCTCCAAATTACTTATCCAAATCTGAACTTTGGTGGACGTGTGTAATCTAGTTATCGGTCGGATATTAATAACAATGTTAAAACTTAAAAAGAGCTTCATATTTCCTCTTTTACACTAGAAAACGTTATCTTTGGAAGTGGGGGTTATCGATTCAACTTCATAATCTTCCGCAGAAAGGATGAAGGCCTAGTTTTTACTGTTTGGCTACTCGTTGGTCAGTTAAAGACACCTATTCTTTAATGTTATTATAATTGATTTAGGCTGTGTCCCTGAGATAAGTTCAAGGCCTCTTTCTTTTTCTTTTTTTTTAATACAAAGGAAAAGAAGCTGAAAAAATGCTACAAGGTTAGATCAGCCGTAAGGTAAATCCCAGCGAGACAAAGTTCGGTTGCGATCTGAAGCTAAAAATGGCAGTGTGGATGGTGAAGGTTCCGTAAGAACATACAACCTTGGGTGTACATGCATAGCTTCAGCTACCAGACTATCGGCGCTGGTATTCCCCTCCTGATAAACATGTTGAACCTGTACCTCCCAATCACGCTCCAACAATGCGCGTGGCTCCTGCACCAAAACAGAAGTCACAGTCAGTAAGTAACCAAAAGGGGACAGTATATTGATGACCTGGAGTGAGTCGACTTTCAAAATGATCTTCCGTATCCAAGGTCCCAGGCCACTATAAGCCCTGCGTGAACCCCTTGTAATTCGGCGACCAGCGGCGAGCGTGCTTTAAACTTATAGAGAAAGCCCCCACGCCATTGGCCATGACAGTCCCTAAGCAGCTCCCCAGTCGTGTTGACAGAGGATCCAGAAAGCACCGAGTCATCTGTGTTTACTTTAGTCCAGCCCTCCGGTAGTTGGGTCCAGCTTACTAGTGTCCCTACCGGTATCCTCGTGGGTGAGTTACTCAACGCGTCACTGCGTGAATCCGGCTGATCCAAGACACATAACCTAAGACAATCTTGACACGGTAATATTTATTTCTCAATGATCTTATTCATAGAGATTTTATAAATTTTAACATAAGTGTAACAGAAAATATTTCAAACATATAAGAAAGTAAACAATTTTCTTATAAGGTATGAAATTAGTTTCTATATGCACTCATTCTTGTTAATAAAAAGATTAAAAATGTTGATTAACTATCTCGATATTTAAAATAATAATTTGTCATAAAATATTATTACAATATAATTTTTAGTCAAATCAACTCTAATTTAAATAATAATAATTTAATTGTTTATTTTTATATTTTTGATTGAATATATTCCATTTGTTTAATTCAAAGGATTTGATATTGAATCATCTTAAATGCATTGGATTCTTATTGAGAATTTTAATGTTTAACCTAAATATTTATTCAATTTAGCTCTAATAATCACAAGTTTTTTACTTTTTATTGATTTTTATTTTCCAAAAAAGTCTTTATTGAATTATAAACTAAATATACTTTCTAAAAAAGGTTTGTGATTATGGAAAGTTTATTTGAGACAAGTACATTCGCCTATTATCCGATGACAATCAGATACAAAAATGAGTTGCTTCCAACCCATACTTGCATTCCGGTATTGCCATTTATAAAGAGAGGTCCACGTCCGCTCTTTACAATTGATGTCTGTAATGTATTATACATCGGCTTTCACCATTGCCAAATGACTACAAGCAATAAAACATTTTTCCAAGTACACCATACAGGCCACTTT
Source organism: Erythroxylum baracoense (assembly GCA_025629805.1). Classification (NCBI taxonomy): domain Eukaryota; kingdom Viridiplantae; phylum Streptophyta; class Magnoliopsida; order Malpighiales; family Erythroxylaceae; genus Erythroxylum; species Erythroxylum baracoense. The sequence goes on along the minus strand of JAOTAY010000190.1, from coordinate 33,930,580 downwards.
GGTAATAGGGAATATGATATAGATGAACCAGAATGAAGTCAAACATTTGTCTTTAAAATTTTAAATTTATAAGATACTCTTCTTCTTTTTTTACCTTTTTCTAAATATTTACATTTTGACTTTCTACTCATATACGCATGAATTTATTTTACATTTTTAAAATTTTTATGAATTATTCTACTTATAAATTTTCACAATTTTTAACTTAAAATAAAAGACGATGAAAATAGACAATGATGAATCTCTCTTATACATTGTTTTCACAATTATTGTTTTATGTAGTTATGGTTCTCTTATACATTTGGATTCAAGACTTGTAAAATTGGGCAGAGATTTTTTTTACTACAAGAATTCTATGCCTAAACTAGTTGCAAGCCTATAGCATTACTTAGTGAGTGTTAAAAGTTTCCTTTGGTGCAAGACATTTTTGATGTCTAAGCCAATTGCAAACCTAAAAGCATTATTTAGTGACTGATAAAAGCTTACCCTTTTTAAGTGTTATGGCTTATAATGTTACAAAAAGGTTTGTCATCGTTGCTTCAAATTTGTAAGTTCAGTCTATTTGTTAGATTATCACACATTTTCATGTTAAATAGGAAACCTTTTGATAGAGAAAAGCATCGAAAAATATGAGGAAACTCAATTGGGAAGAATTAGCTAGCTTTGGGTTCAAGTGGCATTTCACTCTTGACTATGAGTGAGCCACATCCAAAAAAACTTATGTGTAGTTGTGGCCAGCAGGACACGAGGCCTTAAGAAGTGAAAAGGTCTTCGCGATCCTATCTCTTGATCCCACTTCGATATGAGATGTAGGTTGTCTCAATATAGACCAAATAATATTGATTGTGGCTGATTGACTTTTCACCTTACTCAAAGATCTGATAGAAACATCTAATCTTAGTTTAAGAACTTCGGTCAGTTTGCTTCTTGCATTTTATAAGAAGGTATGCTCACCATGTATTGATCGTCTATTGATTCTAATAGATGCTCTTTTTGCCTATGTTCATCATATAGGACTAGTTCTAGGTCTAATGAGTCTTTGACATATGTAGGTAGTATAAGGGAATAATCTCTAGCTTTTAAGCCATTGTTGTAATATATGTTCTTTGAAATGGCCAAGCGTGAAGGATGACTTAACTTGTAAATTTTGATGATCTCTTTATCAAGTTCAATATCTCACCCTATGTTTGAGTGAACTGACTATTATAATTCGATGGTGTGTTTTCCGAAGTTAAAGAAATTATGTATATTTGCAAGACGTCGTATTCTAGAACTTTGAGAGTCCTTGTACAGCTTCTCCACGTCGTGACTTCTGACGTTCTCGATGCCACATTCTTCACATGACCCAGCTACAAAAACATCAATGTAAGAAGAAGAACCAGTAGCAGGCGTAGATCTCGTGCCACTTCCTTTCTAAGGGGTACCCCAATCGCTAGCACTACTTAGATCGGTGGGTCGTGCAAATCTGGCTTGCTCGGTGGGTCTTTTGCTCTCTAGGATAAACAAATTTGAGTCACTTTTGGGTTATGAGAAAGGCGTGAGATGGAGGAGTTGCAATGTGAGGATAATAGTGTAAGGAGACTCGACGAGAGGCAGGAGGACAACAACGTGAATTTCATGAAAGGGGATGGGGCACCTTCAACCTTGTCTATAAAAGATTTCCCTATGCTCACCTGAGAGGTTTGTCAAAAGTATGCATCTGAAAAGGGGTAAGCTCATTAGCTTCAGATTCTTAGAACAACTCCCCCAAGATTAGTGCTTGGATAAAGAAAATTCACATGCAAGAGCTTAAGATACATCGAAATACTACCGAGACATTATGAAGGATGGTGTTGTCAGTCCACCGATTGAATTGCTATAAGCCGGAGCGAGGGCTTGGTATACTGCCTTGGTTCGATCCTTCTGGAGTAAGAGGCCCACATTTCCAATCATCAATGCTTGGGCGATTGTACGATAGGGTAAGAAACGTTTGGAAAAACTTTACTCATGAATGATGGCATTATTTTGTTTCAATTTACTATTGCTAGTAATTTGAATGAAATATTGAAAATGGGACCTTGGCATATAGGGGGCTAACTCATGTTTATTTGGAAGTGGAAACCTGGGATAGTCTTTGATAGGGAATATGTAGAATTTTTTCCATATGGGTGCAGTTTCATAATTTGCCACTAAAATTTTGGACAATTGAAGGATTGAGTTTTTTAGCAAGTTCTTTAGGAAAGCCTCTTTATATAGATGCACAAACATCTATAATGAAGCGAATTAGGTATGCAAAAATCTGTGTGAAGGTAAAAAGGAATGCTATATTACCTGATTATGTACCAATACTCAAATTAGGTGAAACAAGGGAGATTGAAAAATTTGAAATTAAGGTGACATATTCCTGGAAGTCTCATAATTTAACCACGAAATGGATTCCTATAGGAAAACTTTTTCAAATTGGATGGTAGGATGAATTATTGGGCGTTGATTCTTCTACAATAGAAAATGATGAGGTTGTGGGTGTACAAATTGATGTTAATGACTTAGCAATTGATACCCCAGATACTGAAGGTGGGAAGCCCAATATAACATCTAGACACACCTCTCCCAAAGGTCTGGAAAATGAAGTGCATCACTTCACCTCGTAATACTTGGAGCAATGTCAGATGGATTGGGCCAACATGTTGATTCCATTAGCAATTGTTGGGCAAAATGAGAATTCTAAAGCTAGGTTGGAAAATGAAGAACAAACAACAATGGTACCTTCCAGTGATTACAGAGTGACAAGTAGAGGGACTAGGAATATCATCTCTCAAAATGCAAAACAGAAAATAGGTTCCGCTTGAGAAAGCATTCTAGATTTGACAGCAGAGAATTGTGATTCTCCATCAGCTGTAGACCAAATCCCTTACATTCCAGGAGACTTTTATATGTAGGTAAAAACTACAAAGAGGAAAACAGCCAGGAAGAGAAAGAAAAATCCGAAATACCAACAATAGGGATTAAACGATCCTCTTAAACAAGAAAATGTATCTTGGCACCCAACATCCAGCCCAATATTTCTATGGAGATGAAGTATAAATGGTGTTTTTAGTTGATTTTTTTTGTGAACAAATACTACCTTTCTTAAGGAGTTGGGTTGTCATATTGTCAATATGATGATAGAAGTGAGTTGGGAAGCCTCTAGATTACCTCTGTTCTCTTAGCCCTAATTTGGAAGCACTAGCATCTTAAATGTGTAAATGAGAGGGTTTTTTTTTAAGATTTTGGTGTTTCTTATCGTCTGTATATAATGAACCAATATAGCAAAACCAAAATTGAAGATTCTATGGTCCTCCCTGCTAGTCCATCTCAAATCATTAGCCCAAGTTAAGTAATTCATCCAGTTAAGATTTTTGTTTTGTAGTCCAAAGATGTTGAGAAATGCGCACCATAATTGTTTGGTGTGAAAGCACTTGAAATATATGTGATCTAATGTTTCATTTTCTCTATAACATAAAGAACACTTTGTATTTGGAATTTGAAACTTGATTATATCTTTAGTGCCCAATTTTTGCAGGGCTGCTAACCATAAGATGAAGGAATGAGCTGGAGTTATCCCTAAGCCTATATCAGCTTATAAAGAGAGAACTTGACAATAGGTCCTAACACCAATTATTTGCAAGATTGCATTGTAAATTCACGAGACTTGTGAAGTTCCCATTTGAATTTATCTTCTTGGACCTAATTTGGAGAGTAAGCTAGCCAGTGTTCTACAATCGATCTGATTCCTCTACTCATGTGGAAAGGCCAATGCTAATTATTATTTCAAATCAGTACCTACACTTTAGTATCTTCAGGGATAGAAACTCTTAAAGTTGAAAAGAATTGAGTGTTACAAAGAGACCCTAAATCATGCCAATGATCAAACCAAAATGTGGTGCTCTTCTCTTCTCGAATGTAATGCTTGATATGAGGATAAATGAAGGATCTTGTGTGCAAAATCTGTTGAAAGGTGTACGATTAAGAAGTTTTCTGAGTAATGGACTAGATGCTTTTTTGTTTGATATGATACATGTGAACCTATCTTACCCACAAGCTTTCTTTATTCCAGCAATTCACTACAGTTTTTTAGCCAACAAAATTTTGTTCATCTTGCTAGCCGAATTGATTCCCAACCCTATATTTTGTTTATGAAGACATATAACACTCCATTTAACTTTAGCACTTCTTCTCTCTTTAGAATTCTGTCCGTGCCAAATGAAGTCTCAAATGCTCCTGTCAATAATCTTTTGAACTCCTCTGGGAATAGCTAGATGTGATAACCAGTAAATGTGTAAATTGATAAGAATGGAGATAGCTAGCAAAACTCTATCTTCATATGACAAGAATTTGTTGCTCCAATTAGAGATTCTTCTATGCACTTCATTAAGAAGAGACCTAAATTCACCTTCCTTGACATTTTTAGTAGAAATTGGAACTCCCAAATATGTGAGAGACAATTGATGAATAGTGAGTCCAATATCTTCTATCATTCTCACTGAATCTTCACTACTTTGGCTAGCTAGATAAGCAGCACTTTTACTTAGGTTAAGTATGAGACTTGACAGTTCTTGAAAATTTTGCAATGTTATTAACAGTGTTCTAATAGATGGAGGCTTATTGGCACAAAGCATAAGTATATCATCTGCAAAAGAAAGTTGAGTGATACCAAGTGTACCGCATCGATAATGAAAATTAAAATTCATATTATCCTCTCTATACAAGCTGTGTGATTCTTTGGTGCACTTCGATAGCAATGACAAATAGGTAGGAAGAGAGTGGAACACCTTGCCTAATTCTTCTAGCAGCTCTATAAAATTAGGTAGGTTTTCCATTTATCATCATTGAGAGAGACATAAATGTTATACAAGAATAAGTCCATGTGATAAACTCAGTAGGATATCCAAAAGCATGAAAAGACTTCATTATGAAGCTCCATTCAATAGTGTCATATTGCCTTAGTTTTGTGGTGTAGATATGAATCTAACCAAGTTATGAACAAAGTAAATAAAAAAGGTAGAAACAGCATTGTAATTTCTTCCAAAAAAATATACGAGGGATGCTCTTACAAGCTAAAAGGTTATTTTAGTTGAGTCGATGTAAATTGTAATTCATGTTGAGGCGGTTGCAAATACTAATGTCATATAAGTTAGGTGTTAAGTCATCAATTTGCACGTATTTTCTACTTAAATCTCTTTAATGTGTTGAAATTATTATTCTAAATTAATGGAATTGTCTTATAATTGTTTGCAGATGATTTTCAACACCTTAGAGACGAAATTGAATCAAAAAGATGAAAAAGAAACGAAGAAAATCCAAAATTTCAGATATAGCAGCAATTCAGTCACTAGATGTGGCCACGTGCAAGGATAGGAACAGATTCTACAGATTTTGTTTTCAAATTCAAATCTGATTCGTTTAAGATTTTCATAATCTTGGAAGATCAGATTACTAGAGATCTACAACTTGAACGTGAGGATAAGGATTATCTGCTAAAGATCACAAGAAGGCAAGGGAAGAAAACAAAAAAGAGATAAAAACGTGTACTATTCATGTACACTATTCACGTAGACCTTAGGAGTAGTCTTTCATATTTTTTCTGCGTTCTTTCTTCTTGCTTTTCAACAGACATAGGAGGCTTTTATTTTCTGCAGTGTTTTTCTTTGTGTTTTCAACAGCCACCTTAGGATTAGTTTTATTTTTTCTGCATTCTTTCTTCTTGCTTTTCATCATCCACCTTAGAAGTTTACATATTTTTTCTGCAGTGTTTTTCTGCAGTTTTATGTCAGCCACCGCCCACCTTAGATAATTTACATTTTTGCATTATTTCTTCTATTTTGGTCAGACATAATCAGTCTTTCATATTTTTCTGCATTCTTCCTTATTGCTTTCGACAGTCACCAGCCACCTCAGGATTAGTTTCATATTTTCTGCAGTGTTTTGCTACATATTTTCACAAGTTCTATAAAGACTTGGGATAGAGACAGTATATTTTGTTATTTCTTTTCTGTTCAATTCCATTATGAGTAGCTAAATCTTTTCTTGGTTTACGAAATCCTAGTTATTGAACTTTGAATGTTGTGAGACTTTTGTTCTTTGTTCAATTGATTTATCAGTCAAGTATTAATTATTTTTCTGGATCATTATTTGATTGTTTGATTTTACGACTAGGTGCGGAACTAGTTTGTGATTTTATTCAATCAATCGCTAGATTAAACAGGTTGACGTTCAATTCTCTTAATCAAAAGTAGCGACTAGGATTTTTGTCTACTACGTTAGGGGCATAATTCTAGGGAAAATAATTGTCTAGGCTAAATATACATCGTATGTATGTTGTCTAGTTCGTCAATTTTCTTAATTCGTAAAGCTATTAATTAATTAAATCTGAGATCGTATCCAGGTTACTGATTAATAAGGGTTAATCCAAATACATGTTTTGGCTAACTAAATATAAGAGAAAATAGGTAAAGAAATTTACTACGACGAATTCTTAACTGTTAAATTGGTTATTTTTAGTGTCGATGATCAATGTAAGTTCAATAATGAAGGAGACCGGAAGCCAAGATTTGTTCTGATTGATTGTCATATTATCATTGTTTCGTTATTTGTTATTTTTCAATTTCGTATTCCATCTAAATTCTGTTTAATTAACAATTAAAAAAACCCTCATTTTGTTACTTTGTTTTGTTTTGAATTCGTAACTCCTTTACCGTAAGATTCCTCGTGGGAACGATATCCACTTACCACTACTACATTAAATTGTATTAATAGAAGTTATCTCTTTTGAATTTGGTTGCAAGCGACAGCAGTACCAAATTTACTGCAACAGTACCAAATTCTGGTGCCATTGCCGGGGGATTTTTTACGGTTTATGTACGTTACGCGTTCAAACCAATCGGAGAATTTTCAATACAATCCTAAGATCGAAAAGACAGCTAAAAGATTGCGGAAATAGACCAAATATCAGAAGGAGACGCAAAAATTGGAAAGAATGGCAGCAAACCGCACTCTTCTTGAATTAGCTGCAACCACAGATGCACAACAGCCCCGCTGCATCAACTTTCCGAACTTAGGTGATAACAATACTTTTGAATTAAAATCTGGACTGATTCATTTATTACTTATTTTCAGGGGTTTACCGGGAGAGGATCCGTATAAGCATTTGAAGGAATTCGACGTAGTTTGCATGGGAATGAAGCCGACAAATGTGACGGAAGAGCAGATTAAGCTAAGAGCCTTCC
>JAOTAY010000190.1:33882105-33923236 GCA_025629805.1 Erythroxylum baracoense | reverse complement strand
ATCGGAAACTCCAAGATAGTTAGAGACTTTTGTACTAAGTTAGTGAACATTTTGGATAGCTTTATAGGCATATCAAATATGAGCATCCTTGGCTTTTTTTGTTTTACGTTAGTGATGTGTATGTTGACATATAAGTAAAGCTTGTTCCAATTTTTACTTTGCTTAGTAATGAGAATTTGAATTTGAGGATTTTTTGTGTATGATGATGTTATTTTATATGTTGAGTGTGATGGTTGTGGAAATGGAATGGGTACGTGCACATTCTTCTTCGTTGAGACAATAAATTGTTGTTTATTTCGTAATAACATGTTAGAGATTGGAAAGGTCATATGGGATTAATCTTTTGAGGTGAGATTCAAGAGTTTAACAAAAGTACTTAGTAGTTGAATTGATATGAAGAGATATTGCATTTTGCAAGCTTTCACAGGTGTAGAAATCGTGTTTTGAACTCAAAGGAAAAACTGTATCGATTTAGGTAGAATTAGCCATAGTGGTCTTCATGAAAGTTGTAAATCTGTATCGATTTAGGTAGAATTAGCCATAGTGGCCTTCATGAAAGTTGTAGGTTATCTTTCTGGCTTTCCAACGATATAAAGTATGAAATTTTTGAATATCGAAGTTGAGAGTTATGCTCTTTTCAAGTTAATGATGCTGCACAAGGTGAATGTTGGACATTTTTATAGACTTTTTCTTTACTTGAGTTAATAGAAAAAGAGTACTTTGGTGTCTTAAAATGGGAGGAATTGGAATGAAGGAGAAAATGATGAGGAAAATAAGTTGGAAATGATAGATATGCATAAGAGGGGTCATAGGTAACTTGTAGGAGTTGGAAATCTAGAATTTGACCCGTAAAGGTCTGTTGGGCGGACCTTCTCGGGTATTCCAGCATTTTAGCTCAGTTCATGTCCATTTGGAGGGACATATGTCCTCTAAGTGGACATTCTCAGGACAGTTATGAAAATGTGAAAATTTTAACCCTCTAGATGATAAAATCTCTCTCGTGGTCTTAATGGAAGTTGTAGAACTCAAAGTCCTCTTCGAAATCGTACTTAAATGGTTTTAATCTGACATCCCTAGCGAAAGTTATACTTTTTGTCCTGAATCATGTACATTTTATATGTTGTGGGCTTATCATTAATTATCTATGATACATTTAGGCTTGAATGGAGCTTGAAATGTACTTAGTTTGTTATAGAAATAAGAGATAAATTGAGTGATATGTTAGGGTGATGTATGAGGATATGAACATAATTATGGATGTTGGGATGTTATAGGAGCCCTACAGGCACTCAAGTTTCATGACTCTCGAGTCTGACTCTGAAAACGGGGTCCAATAGGTTTGGTATTAGAGAACGAGTTAGACTCCGAAAATGGGGTCTAATATCTTTTGGTATCAGAGCTTAGGTTTTTCCTAGGCTTAGAATGCATAGGGGTATGAATTTTCATGCCGTGTGATAAATTGTTTGGTTTGTAAATTGATTGATTGCATTAAGTGATATGTGTATCATACATACATGTAAAAAATAGGCTTAAAACGAAATGTAAACTAATCGTTAATGGTTTAATTGAAGGAGTAAGATGCCATCTCGTACAAGGGCACGAGGAGTTTTGCAAGGGTCAGTTGCACCTGACTCTCCGCCAAGAGAGGAGAATATTGATGAGTCTGTAGCCCTAGGAAATGTTGAGGCTCCTGTAGGGCAAGGTAGTGAGCCCATTCGCTCACAAACACGAAAGTCTCCTCATCCGCAGGAGCAAGTGCCTACGCCATTGGATCTGAGGATGTTTCAGGTATTTGTCCAGGCTATGGGCTAGATGCCATAAACTTTTGCTCTGGCCCCCACTAAGAAAGGGAAGCAGTTTAACAAGTTGAGGAAGTATGGAGCAGTGGATTTCTATGGGACAACGGATCCAGAAGAAGCTGAGACTTGGTTGAGAAAGACTGAGAGGGTACTAGATTAGATGGATTGTGAGGATGATGAGAAAGTTGTATACGCTGTAAGCTTACTACAGGGAGATGCTCTCCTTTAGTGGGGAACACTTAGTGGTGGATCTAATGCCATTGAAGATGGGGGGATTAGATGTGATACTAGGTATAGATATGTTAGAAAGGTATAACGCCCATCTAGATTGTAAACAGAAGATAGTGGAGTTTGAATTGGATGAAGGTAGAATGGTAGTGCTTATGGGAGATAGGAAAGCAAGCTTGCCTAAAATTATTTCGGCTCTGATAGTAGAGAAGATGATAAGAAAAGGGTGTGAAGTGTTTCTGGCCTATGTGGTAGACATGAAAGCAGATAGAGGAAAGTTAGAAGATATTCCTGTGGTTATAGAATTCTTAAATGTCTTTCCTGAGGAATTACCAGGATTACCACCCCTAGGAAAATTGAGTTTCCCATTGAGTTTCTTCCAGGTACTGTACCAATATCGATTCCGCCTTATAGAATGGCTCTAGTAGAATTGAAGGAGATTAAGGAGCAATTGGAAGAGTTGTTGGAGAAGGGGTACATTAGGCCTAGCTCTTCACCTTCGAGAGATCCGTTCTTTTTTATGAAGAAGAAAGACGGATCTTTAAGAATGTGTGTGGACTACCGGAAGCTTAATCATATCACTATCAAGAATAGATATCTATTTCCACGTATAGATGATTTGTTTGACTAATTGCAAGGGCAAGGGTCTTTTCTAAGATAGATTTGAGATCAGGTTATTACCAGTTAAAGATAAAGGAGTCTGATGTGTCAAAGACTGCTTTTAGAACACGGTATGGGCACTTCGAGTTCTTAGTTATGCCCTTTGGATTAACGAATGCCTCTGCAGCCTTTATGGACTTAATGAATAAAGTCTTCAAGCCTTTCTTAGACCAATTTGTCATAGTCTTAATTGACGACATATTGGGCTTACTCCAAGAGTGACAAGGAGCATGAGAAACATTTAAGGACTGCCTTGAAGACATTGAGGAAAGAAGAGTTATATGTCAAATTTGAAAAATGTGAATTTTGGCTAAAGAAAGTAGCATTTCTTGGACATGTGATTTCAGAGCAAGGAGTATATGTGGATCCGAGGAAGATAGAACCAGTTGTGAAATAGGAAGCACCTAAAAATATAGATGAAGTGAGAAGTTTCTTGGGCTTAGCCAGGTATTACAGAAGGTTTGTGGAGGGCTTTTCTATGATAGCAGCTCCACTTTCCAAATTAACAAGGAAGAATCAGAAGTTTATGTGGATAGAGGAGTGCCAGAATAGTTTTGAGGAATTGAAGAATAGGCTCACATCTCCACCAATTTTGACTTTGCTTTCCAGTAGTGATGGATACATAGTGTATAGTGATGCCTCGAAGAAGGGATTAGGGTGTGTGTTGATGCAAGGAGATAAAGTGATTACCTATGCTTCTAAGAAATTAAAACCTTATGAGATGAATTATCTTACGCATGGCTTGGAGTTAGCTGCTATAATCTTTGCATTGAAAATATGGAGACACTATTTATACGGAGTCACCACCAGGGTGTATACAGACCACACAAGTGTAACACCCATATATACCCCCTAGGAGGATATTGCGAGTGCCACATACACACTAAACACGAAGCATTTCGAAACATACAAAACACTTTATACATACATTACCAGAATCTCAACAAATATACATGGCATGTCAAAATTTTCGAAAGCAGCCTGAATTAAGGTTATTACAACCCATCAAAATAAAAATTCATGAGTTATAGACATCAGATATAAGTCCAAAAATAATCTCAAAATACATGTGAACAAAATAAAAATCAGACTCCTTTGGCCATCGCGGTTGTCTTATCCTAGTTCCTACGTCCCTCTTTTAGAGCCTACACAAGACAAATCCACCGTGCTAAACATATAGCTTAGTGAGTAATAACTAATCTATGGATAAACTGACAACTTATCATACTGAAATATGTAATAGCATATACATGCATTATACATGTTTTACCACGAATAATTCATCGATCGAACTTTGTTATGATTTCAACATTTATAGCACAGTCTCATTATTTTGTCCATAACTTGGCCTACAGACTTCCACATTGAATGATGTCAGCTGGAGATGAAACCTAATACGTAGTACTAAAAATCTCTAGAAGAGACTTCTAGTTGAATGACTTTGAAATTTGAGATTGAAAATGGTATCCTGATACTGCTTCTGTGTTAAAGCAATTTATGATATTTTGTGTATATTTTATGATTTAGAAGTCCAAATGGCTAGATTTTTGATGATATGAAAATTTGACACAGGGGAACAAACATCTAGAAGAACTCAAACCTAATTTAAACGTTTGCTATATGAAAACTAAGGAACAAGTAGAGGCATAAATTTTAGGCAGGGGACATGACATGTAGGAAATTGCAATGTTGTGAGTTTTTTTCATTTTCGATTTTTATCAAATCATATCTGAACCTTTCCAGATGTTTATGAAACTTTGCAAACATCTAGGCATAAATGAAACATGGCTTACCATATGTGAATTGTGTGAGGTAGTGTTTTGAAGAAATGTATAAGTTAGAATGAGTAAATAATAGTATTGAAGTAATTATCGAAGTTAGATTTTGAAACAAAGAACAATAGGTTAGCTTACGGAAGTAAATAGGAAAGAGATTACTGTATATGTTATGTGATTAAACACTAATCTTGAATTCGGTTAAACCACATTTAAAGAGATTACTGTACATGTTATGTGATTAAATACTAATCTCGAATTCGGTTAAACCGCATTTATAGTTTTAATGCCTTATTTCCTTATTTGGAAATAAATACCTAAGTGAAATACATTTTGTGTAGGTGAAGAAGAGGCATAGAATGCGCGAGTGTGTTTGGCGATAAGTTTGTGAAATTTTGAGTGTACTTGATTGTTTTATATGACTAAATTCTTTGCAAAAGAATTGATGACATGTGAGTGTATTTTAACTGTTTTATATAACTTAATTCTTTGCAAAAGAATTAATCACATGTTAGTGTTCTTTAAATTGATTTTATGTAAATGGTTTTTATTTGATCATGAAATGAATATTTATGTTGAGTTTTATTCAAATAAGATTTTACAAGTGAATGTTGCTAGCATAAGATTTGCTTTAGCAATATATGAGTCATGTTTTAGCAATATATAAGTTATAATTTAAAAGTTAACTTTTATATGATTGGGAGTTACATTGAAATAATTTAATTATGAATCCTCCCATACTTGATTTAGAAAATAAGATGAGTCATAAATGTAAGAGTTGCTTTTGCCTATGGTATAAGCTTTATAAATGTTATTATACTAGTAAATTTATAGCAGTTAACCTGTTACGGGTAAGTGATTAGAACCAGCTCCGTAAATAGTGGTTAACTAGTCACAAGTAAGCGATGTAGAACCAGCTATATAACTAGTTATAGGTAAGCGATGTAGAATCAACTCCGTAAATAGTGGTTAACTAGTCGCAAGTAAGCAATGTAGAAACAGTTCCGTGACTTTAGACTTAGTGTACCGTATGAGAAAGAAACTAACGGTGGGCTATGTTGAGTAAGAAAAGTCATGTAATAATAATATCACCACTATTATTTTTAAAAGTGATTTGAGAGGTACCATATAATACCGATTTTAATGGTTGACTTATTTTTCGGTATAAAAATTTTCATAAAACTTATTGCCACCACTATTTATTGTTTAAGGAAAAAGAAAATTGGAAAATGGAAGCTTTTATATGATGAGTTTAATTTCGAAAAAGCCTTTTGGAATAGTATTTCAGAAAATTTGAAACTGTGTTTTACGAAATGTTATGTTATTACCATATTTGCTTATGCATAAATAAATTGTCATGGCAAATGCTTTACAATGAGCTTTATGATTGTCTGGAATATTGCAGTTATGTTGTTATGAAAAGTTTAATTTTTTTGTAAAATGATTACACTCATTGAGTTGGTTTAGCTCGCCCTTATTTTTGTGTACCTAAACAAACCACCCCAGGTAAGTGAACAGGTGCCGCAGTAATTGGGACTTCGTCGTAGGATTAGTTGTATCGTTGATTGCTGCTGTTCTTGTATCATTTTCTATATATATTTATGTAAAGAATGGATATTTATAAAGGCATTTAAATGAAATGCATGAATGTGTTTTAGTTTTTTAAAGTTTATTGTGGTGATTGTTGAGAATTATTTGTTTGGGGTTGCTTGTGAGAGGACTTGAAGTCTAAAATTTGTAGTTGTGAAATTGGTCTGAATATAAAAGTATTTTGAAATTTTACAGGGCTTTTGAAAATTTTGGGAATGTCAAAATGCACTCGTTGTATTGTCAAAATTTTTAAAAATGATTTTTAAAAAATTCCCACTATTTTCCACATTTTTAATTTTTAAAATATAAAAGGTTTTTAACAGTTAAATGACTTTGCTTTACAGGAACCCTTCGGTTGAGTTAAATATCGATTGGAGGGCTAGTGTAAGGTCGCCAGGAGGGCTCCACTCAAGTTATGGAAGGGGAACTTCGAGATGGGTCTTTTCAATTGCACTCAATATAGGCATAAAAATATAATACATTAATCATTTATCAATCAACTGGTGAAAGCAATAAGGAAGGCATTGCCCTAAACACTAAAAAATTCAACAAGCTTTTAATGATAAAAAAATTCTCAAAAAGAAAGGACTTTAAGGGTGGTAAGATATATCTAAAATGTAAATCAAATAACATTATTTGTTTCGAATGTAGGAAACCTAAATATATGAGGTCTCAATGACCTCTCCTCATGGAAAATGACAAGAAGTAGAAAAAGGATAAGAAGGCACTTAAAGCCTCCACTTGGGACGACACAAGGGATTTTGAAAGTGGATATTCAAAAGGAGAAGTAGCTCTCATATGCTTTATTGCTAAAGATGATGATGAGGTCTCAAAGAAAAAAAAGGAACAAACGGTACATAGATAGTAAATGCTCAAGGCAATGATCAGTGGTGCGTCCTAATTTTAACGCTGAGAGATAAAAATAGAGGATTTATCATATTTGGATACAATGTCAAAGGTAAGATAATTAGCATTTGCAAAGTTGGTAAGGAAGAGCAAACTATTGATAATGCATTTTTAGTTGATAATGAAGATACATGCATTTGGCATAAGAGGCTTAGGGTTAGCCTCTTAGCATATGAAGGCACTTCACAACTATCTAGAAATAGGGCTTGGGTTAAAGATTAGCTGGATCACACGCTGAAGGTGACATGTGAGAGCTCTAAGGTAACTTAGTAAGTCAGATTCAGTATGATGCAAGTTTTGTTAAAGTTTCAGATGTATGGATTGAATTAGCTAAGGCTAAGTTCTTGATAGACTAAAGACTTAGTGTATACTCAAATGAATGGACCATGGTTAACAAACTTAACACAGGTAAGCATTGGACCAGAACAATATGTTATGAAAGTTTTTGGGCTTGGATGACTCATCATTAATAGGTAGAGATCATAGGGAGATCTTAGATAAAGTGGCAGATAAGATAATAGAGGATAGATATTAGCTCTAAAAGATAAAGACCATATGGGAGGATCATCCAAAGATAGTAGAGATCTTCGTAGATATGGATGTATCATTCCTAGATAGACGTAATCTCCTATCTTATTAGTCGGGATGTAGTTAAGTCTTATCAGATGGAGTCCTATTTAAATGGGGATGTCATTCTATTGGTTAGTATGATATAACTTGATAAGGACAAGATGTGATGTGATTAGTTCAATTTAGTTACGATTTTGAATTGTAACTTGACCATCAAGCCAGAGGTGCCTATAAATAGCTTATTTAAACCTTGTTGCTAATACAAATTGAGAGAGAGCATTTCTTTGTATGCTTTGAGGGAAGTAATAAAGTTTAGCATTTGCTAAATCTCTTTGATGCTTATATTATTACCTACGATAGTCTAATGCTTTCTCAATAATCTTGCAGGAGTGTGAAAGTTAAACACTGGGTCGTGAGGCAATCAAGAACAAGTTAGTTAGGCAATGATCAAGTGGGAAGGCTAATTCTCACGTAAACAGACCTAAGTGAGATTGTCATGCAAAGGAGTAGATGCAACTTCGATATAAGTTCAGTGTCCAGGAAAACCTTTTTAACACTTGGACATAGAAATATGAACCTCGTCTTCAATCTCGACTCTAAACAACTTAGCATTTGACTTTTAAAGGTTAAATTTGAGAAAGACAAGACTTATGGAGTATGTCAAATAGTAAAATAATCCAAGAGTCATTCAAGAGATAAAAAGTTGGTAAATTCCACTGGACTTTTGCAATTTCTTTATAAGGATTTATTTAGCAGCTAAAGTTCCTATTCTAGGTGGAAATTTTTATGCTTTTGATATAGTTGATGATTTTAGTATATTTATATAAACTTTATTCTTAGCTAGCTAAAATGAATGCTTTGGGGAATTTTTCAATAAAGAGAGTTTAAAAATGAAAAGGAGCTCTTTATTGCATCAATTAAGAGGGATAATCGTAGGGTTTTTAAGAATGAAAGGCTTAAAGACTTTTATAATGGTATATTTCACAATTTCTCTACTCTAAGGAACCCTCAACAAAATAGAGTTATTAAGAGTGAAAAAAATAGGACAATATAAGATATGGCTATAACCATAATAAATGAGTACGATCATCATAAGTATTTTTTCGGAAAAAATTTAGTTACTAAATGTTGGATTTTTAATGGAGTCTATTTATGACTGACTTTAGATAAAATAATAGGAAAAAGTCAAACATTAGTTACTTCAAACATTAGATAAAGTGCTACATTTTAAATACTAAAGATATCTTAAGTTTGATTTTAAGGTGGAACAAGGAACTTGTTTCAATTATTCCTTAATTAATAAAGCATATAAAGTGTTTAAGGGGAAGATTATTGTTATTTAAGAGTCTATATATGTAACTTTTGATGAATCCAACCCTTTTGTATCTAATAGAAGTCTTGAAAACGATGATGTAGGTTTCTCCAAGAACTTGGAAAAATTACCCATTGAAGAAAATAAGATTGATCACTAAGACACCTTACATGATTTAAGTGAGTACATTGTTGAACCAAGTGAGGGAGACAAAAAAGATGAGGAGCTTCCAAGAGATTGAAAATTCAAGAAGAATCATCCTTCAGATCAAATTATAGGTGAATTTATCAAGGAGTAATAATATATCTTATCTTAGAGACTTGTCTTAGTTTTGTTTCTCAAATTGAGCATAAGAATATCAAAGAAACCTTTAATGATGAAAGTCAAGTTCTTGTTATAAATGAAGAGTTAGACCAATTTGAGCGAAGTAAGATGTGAACTCTAGTGCCTAGACCTAAAGATTACCAAATCATAGTTACCAAATGGGTTTTTAAAAACAAATTAGATAAATCAGGTACCATTGTAAGAAATAAGCCTAGATTGGTGGCTAAAGGATATAATCTTAAGAGGGTTATAAACTTTGAAGAAACTTTTACACCTATAGTTATGTTAGAAGCTATTAGGCTATTACTTGTATTTACATCTTACATGAATTTCAAATTGTTTCAACTGGATATTAAAAGTGAATTTTTTAATAGTTCTATTCAAGAAGAAACTTATATTCATCAACCTCTTTGCTTTGAAGATCATGATGCATCTAACCATGTTTACTTACTCTCTCCAGCTTTATATAGCTTGAAACATGCTCTTAGAGCTTGGTATGATAGATTAAGTGAATTTTTTAAAATGGGTTTACTAAAGGTATTGATACATTACTTTTTTTATCAAGAAGAATAAGCACGACATTTTAATTGTTCAAATTTATGGTGATGATATATTCTTTCGGTGCTACTAATGAGAGTATACACAAATAATTTTCCAATTATATGAGTAGGAAATTTGAGATGAGCATAATAGAGCTCAACTTCTTTTTTGAATTCCAAATCAAGTAAACGAAGGAATATATTTTGATTAATCAAGCAAAGGACACCAAGAAAATACTCAAATGCTTTGGGATGGATCAAGTCAAACTATTAGGGACACCTACTAGCATTACAACTAAGTTGAACAAAGATGAAAATGACAAGACCATTGATATAAAGATCTATCACAAGTAAGATCAATATTATGTTTAGTATAAGCTTGTGTGCTAAATTTCAATCGAGCCTTATCATGTCCCACTTTTTAGTCATTAAGTATATACTTAGATACCTATGTGATACTTAGTCATTAGGACTTTGGTGTCCAATGAACACATTTTTGACTTAGTTGATGTGAATAATTTCATCAGTCTTTTAGATAGGAAGAGTACATCCGTCACTTATTAATTTCTAAGCAATGCATTAATATCATGGTTTAGGAAAAAATAAATTTCGATTGATAAGCAAAAGTTGAATATATTGGAGCTGAAAATTATTGTGTACAAATTCTATAGTTTAGATAATAACTTAGAGATTATAATATGCATCTTAAAAGATACGATTAAATGTGGCAACAATATTGTCATATACCACACAAAGAACCCTATTCATTAGAACTAAGTACATAGAAATTAAATATCAATTTATTAAAGATTATGTAGAAAAGAGGAATATTGGACTAGAAATATTAACACCTCGATGTTTTCACTAAACCAATTGGGCCACCGTTACTCTCTCTTTCTCAACTCTGCAAGCAGCTCAAATATGTTGCTAGTGATTCTATCGCAGATTTAGAAATCCAATACTAAAAATGTCCTCGGTTTCGTGAGGCATGGAAAGCTCTTATTTTATACTTGGGAACATCCTGACAAGGAAAGAACTTGAAGATTTAGTTCTGCCATTAAACATGATGGCAATGCCAAAATCAGTGACTGGGCATTTAGACACGTCAAGATTAGACAAAAAAAGGCATTTTACTAGAATCACTAATCCTGTTACAGCTGTCCAAATTTCAAGCATTCGACAGTTGCACCATTGTAACCTAGCCAATGCTACAACTGCTTCATCAATCAAACCCAAACACTCTCCAAGAATCACCTTAAACAAGGCCTACCTCACAATTTTCTAGCAGGACAAGAAGCCGGAATCTATAATTCCACGTAGCTCGAGAGTACTAAAACTTTAGAAAGACAGAACCTTTGAAGCAACCCAATTAGCAAAACCTCAATCCTAAAAATACCCATGGCAATTCACTACCTTGCAACCTTCAAATCGCGAGAAACATCTAGAGAAACAAAAGAAAGCTAACTCCTTAACATCATTTATTACAAAGCTCTCATCCCTCACATTCAAACTGATATGAAACTAACTACTTTAAACAATTAATCATCGCGTTCCTTCCCAAATCAATCCTCTTCACTTCAAAATTCTACGTAAAAACTTGGAACCACCAAACCACAATGTTCTTTCGCTACCAACCCATAAGAACGATGTGAAGAAATAATGTGAAGTATTTGAAGGACTAATGCGAATAATTTGAAGGAATAATGTGAAGTAGAGGACAAAAAAGATCGTTCCATATGTCTCGTTAAAGATTAGAGTTTATAACGTAAATGCGGTCAATGGGTTGCCAGATAGCTGCATAGGTGAGGTCATCCGCAACAGAGGTGGAAGAAGGGTGAAGGAAATGCTTCGAATAAATTTGGAGTTAAATGTGTGAAGAGTTACAGAAAGTTGTGAACACTCCTAAAGTTTACAAGTTTTTGCCGATGTTCATTTCCATGCATTGAGACTACAGCAACTCGTATTATCCATAGATGGATCAATGAAGTTGCAGCCAACAATTTAAAGTTTCTGCTGCCTAAGCCAACAGACGCAGGCCACATCCATAACGCAATTTGAATAGGGAGAGCGTCTTCAAGATAGCCAACTAACTAAGACTGCTCCTACTCCGCTACTTCACCCATTTCTTGTTCTGTGCTTGGTGACATGATTGGATAATACTTGTAGTGCAGCTCTCCAACATCATCACCAGACAATTTTTTCCATCCATTTGGTCCTACATAATAAACTGACAACATACGAATAAATACAAATTAGCCACAAGAGCAAATTGTGGGTTTCACACGAAGAAGCATGCATAATGGCAGAGGGAAGCAGAGAGAGAGTGTGTGTTCGTACCGCTAGCAACTCCACCACTTGCTCCATCACGAAATGTTGCATGATATATAGATCTTCTAGCCAACTCTTCAGCTTCTTCAACAGACATTTCATAACGGTATCTTGCAAAAGGTAATATTGAGTTAAGAATATAAGCGCCGTTGTTTGTATGTTAAAGGTGGAGCATGAGACACTGTAAATATGCTTCACCAAAAGATGACGAGGACATTATGCCCAAAAGAAATGTAGATATGATAATAGAAACATCTGGATATATTCCCCTACGCCAAAATAAGAGAATCTACTTTCATTTTTCTGTTGTAATGTAACTCGTAACAACAAACAAGCTACAGACTTGCAAAACAACTAGTTACTCGTTACAGCCAGTAGCATATCTTCTTAGGGTACACATAAAGACCATTCCAGATAGTAAGCTCCATAATTCTTAGGGATCTGCTTCACGTTTCTTCTTCATATTACTCTTTTTTCTTTCTTCTTCATATTCTTATTCAGAAAAGCTATAGAATGAGATTTTTTCAATAATAAAGGCTTGAATTTTTATTTGTCATGGGTAATGAATTGATATCATACATCACACTAACAACTCCTCAGAAGAAAAACCTTACCCACTGTCCAATACACCATAAGCGTATGGAGAACCAGACCCAACAGAGAATCTTGTTCCTTTCAACCTTCCTCCTTCGCTGTCCACACAATATAATCCAGGACCCTGGAAGGTAAAGAACATGGAATACATGTCAGCTCATCAGGACAGTACAACTGACACAATAACTATTATTTGCATGTCCTTACTGTTTCATCCCATCCAGCAATCATGGTCCCCACAGACAGACCCCATTCCACGATAGGAGTAAAGTATGTTTGCCAGGAGCTTTGACGCCCCTGTAACTGAAATTCGGCGCTTCTTTGCCAACTCATGATGCCGACACTGTTGTTAAAGTAAATTTTCTTTAGTTCTATGGAAATAATAAAACAGAATGCTCAGGAGAAAGCAAATAATAAGAATTCCTCTCTTGATCTAAGTAGGGCCTCAAAATTGGCTAACTTTTTCTACCCTGCGACATGTGAAAACAAAACACTTGCATATATGAATGCGTTTTCATCCTCGGATGACTGCGCAAGAAATAATAAAACACCCAATACATAAATCAAGCGTCAGATTTATTGTGTAACTCAATGGGATGTCTAAGTAACATGGTAGCATTATGTACATTGGAAATAACAGACTGAAGTCACTGTTGACAAAAAATTCTTATCAGGGATGTAATTCCCTAACTGAATTCCCCCGGACGAGAAGACTAGTAACTCTTTAAGCACAACAAGAACATATTAAACAACTCGTGTACAGTACCTTAATTCCAAGGTTTCTGTGCCAAAATTGGCAATCCGCAGCTCCTCCAGCCATTGTACCAAGCATGTATGGATTGATTTCAATTATTTTTTTGACCGACTGCGATGCTGTAAACATCAAAGAAGAAAACAATGCCCCTTGTGAGTTGCAAAATATTTATATATATATGTATTGTTATATGCAAATAATCCTAGTTCTAAAGAATAATACCCCACATCCGAAACCCCTGTGTTATGTTACATACAGACATAAAAGTACTTAATTTATCATATAGAACATACATACAGATATAGCCTCCCATGCTTGCTCGTGAGTCGGCAGCGACCATGACCCCCTCCTTAAATATGAAAGCTTGTTGTCCCTTTGGCAGGCTTTACCATCTGTATAGCTTCCTTCTGGAAGCCATCAAACTGAAATTCCAAAACAACCAATTCAGATTCAATCAGTACATATGTCTGATATCTCACTTGCAATGCCAAAAGTAAATTCTTGCTGACATCCTCTGTAATTGGAACATCAAACGATGGTGCGCTTCGAAGCCCACCAACCAGCTCGCCATTTGTTTCCAAGAGTGCCCCGGTTGATTCAAGCCCACTTGTATCGAGCTTCATTGTCTATATACCAAAGTGAAACAACAGTCAAAAGTTTACGTGCCTTAAGAAACAACAATAACAAAAACAACAATAACAAAAATGACCAAGTTCAAGATATTTACGTTTGTAACGAATCGAGACTGAAAAAGAAGGAATATGATCGAGAACCCAAGAAATCAGAAAGCTCGAGTTTAATTGATGCGCTAAAAACACGTAACAAGTTTGTAGGATGTAACCGCATCAGGGACTTCCACCACGTGGTCTTCACTGATCTCCCATATAGCAGCGAGATAGGTCTCCATACCTTTCTTTGTTCAAGACCAATACCACAACATGGGCCTACCCAGCCCATAACACAATGAATCCACGCACCCCAGACAACATCCGTTCCACCTGTTTCTTCTCTCTGCATTTGTACAAAGATTTTATTCCTTTAGCTGTCATTCAGTTACACAAATCTTCCAGAACGTAGAGAAAGTAGCCAATAGAATTTTACTAATGTTCTATATATAGCTTCCCATTCTGTATACACAAGTTATGACGAAATAAAAATTTTTTCATCAACCTTAGTAAACTTTTCATGGTATCAGAGCTGAAAGTCTGATCCACCTTACATTACCTACCAAAAATGGCTACCACAGCTGACGACAGTGAGGCCAGCTATCCTAACCCAATAAACAACCCAGACCTAGAAAAATATTCTATCACAAACACAGAGAACCCTGGAGCAGTCCTCGTCACTACCCTATTCAATGGAAACAATTACCTGACATGGAGCAAATCAATGATGATTGCCTTATGTGCCAAAGACAAACTCTCCTTCATCGATGGGACGTGCATACAGCCAACAGAAGATAGAGCACTCTTGGCCAGATGGAGAAGAGCAGATTCCATGGTTAAGTCATGGATCGTCAACTCCATGATCAAAGAACTGAGTGATGCCTTCTTGTCCTTCTCCACTGCTAGGGAACTTTGGGAAGAGCTGAGAGAAAGGTTTGGAGAAGCCAATGGCCCGCTGATATACCAAATAGAAAGAGAGATTAGTTCTTTTAAGCAAGGTAACCTTACCATTTCTGCTTACTACACTAAACTGAAAAAACTCTGGGATGATTTAGCCAGTCTAAACCCTATACCCACATGCACATGTGATGCTGCCAAATCCATTACTACCAAAGAAAACACACACAGACTTGTACAATTTCTGATGGGCTTAAACGAGGACTATGAGCATGTAGTGAACCAGGTTCTGTTAATGGAACCTTTGCCTATGGTAAACAGGGCATTCGCTATGATGCAAACTGTGGAAAGGCAGAAGGCTGTGAATGCAAACAATGACAGTACTCTAAATGTAGCAATGATGGTGAAACAAACCAACCACAATGCAAGGAAAGGTGGCAGAAGCAACAAAAGGCAATTCATTAAAAAGGAAGAAAAGTATTGTGAGAAGTGTGACAAAACAGGACATACTGTGGAAACTTACTTCAAAATCCATGGTGTACCTGACTGGTATAAAGAATTGACTGGACAGAAAAGTAAAGCAAATCTAGCTGCAACAAGTGATACTCCTGCTGACACACAACCAGAACCGAATGAACATGGTGAGAGGAATGGAAAAATCCCACACGATTTAGCAGCAATCATTCAACAGGAGATCTCTAAGGCAATAAAGGGAAAAGCTACTGGTGAGGTAAACATTGGAGGAATTGCAAATTTTGCAAGTAATGGAACTAACCACACTAATGATCATAAAGCAGAAAATGAATGTGTTTTGTTAGTTGATTCAGGTGCATCATCACATATGATCACAAATCTCAACTTCCGTCATAAAGTTAAAACTAACAACAAGTAAGAACCTGTAACTCTCCCTGATGGTGTAAATCAATCAGTGACACACATCTATCAAACAACCATCGACAATACAATTGCACTAAAGGAAGTTTTGCACATTCATAATTTTTTCAAGAATCTGCTCTCAGTAAACAAGCTCACAACACAGAACAATATTGCTGCTATATTCGTTCCTAATAATTTGTTTCTGCAGGACCTACAAACTAATGATGTCATGGCTATTATCAAGGCTAGAAGTGGACTATATGAGTTAACACAAGCCAGCCTACTGCCCTCAGGAGCACTAAGAGGTCCTTCCTTAGAATTTTATAGAACTAAGAATATTGTGTGTCAAATTTCTGTTTCCTCAAATACTTGGCATAATAGATTAGGGCATGTGTCAAAGGAAAAATTGAAGCATATTAATGAAATTTCTGTTCTCAATCATGATTTGTCCGATTGCCAGATCTGTCCTATGTCATAGCAACACAGAAAACCCTTTCCTAAACACCAAATACACACAACCAAACCATTTGAAATTCTTCACATGGATCTGTGGGGACCTTATAGAATACCTACCCTAGACGGATCACAATTTTTCCTAACCATTGTAGATGATTACTTTAGAGCCACCTGGATGTTCCTACTGAAACACAAAGACCAAACACAGCCTACCATAACTCAATTCATCAACACCATCGAAAAACAATATGATGCCAAAGTTTTGAAAGTATAAACCGACAATGGAAGGGAGTTCATAAATCATGAGTGCAGAAAATCATTTGCCAAATTAGGAATATGTCATCAGAAAAGTTGTCCATATACACCACATCAAAACGGGGTAGTAAAAATCAAACATAAACACTTACTTCAAATAACGAGAGCTCTACTATTCTAAGCAAACTTACCAAAAACATTCTGGGGAGAAGCTCTCCTCACTGCCACTTTTCTCTTGAACCAGATACCAACCAAAGTCCTGCAATGGAAAACACCCTATGAGAGGCTACATAAGAGAGAACCAAGCTATGAACATATGAGAATATTTGGATGCCTATGCTTTGCCCTAGACAAGACCCTTAATAGGTCAAAATTGGACCCTAGATCTCAGAAATGTATTTTCCTTGATACATGCCAGATTACAAAGCTTATAGAGTTATAAATATAGACACCAAGGCTATTTTTAGCTCAAGAGACCTAATCTTTCAAGAACAAACTTTTCCCTTTACCAAAACACCCACAAAGACCGAACAAAGACCCCCACCATTATTCCCTTACAACATTACAGATGATATAGTAACCATGCCATAAGATAATGTGCTAGGACCATCAAATTCACAAAATTCAGACACTCCATCGGAAACCTCCCACACACAGCCACAACCCGATGTCACCACCACCCAAGAGACCAACACCAATGACTATGTAAGGAGAAGTCAGAGAACACATACCTTGCCCAAATACCTTGATGACTATGTCGTTCATGCCTCTGCTCATCTTTCCACTTCTGTCCCTGATAATGCTAACCACATCTTCAAGTCTGTAGATTCTGCAGGAACAACAGAAGACGAGGAATCAAGCTTTCATGTTACACATAAGCGAGGCTACAAGGAATTCATAGGCAATGTCTCTACTATGTTTGAACCCCTATCTTATGAGACAGCAAGTCAAGAATAGCAGTGGGTGGATTCCATAAATGCACAACTAGCAGCCCTAGAGGACAACCAAACTTGGGAGTTGACACAATTACCTAAAGGGAAGAGGGCCATAGCATCCAAGTGGGTATACAAAGTAAAGTGCAATCCTGATGGCACAGTAGACAAATTGAAATCAAGATTAGTAGCAAAGGGGTTCAACCAACAAGAAGGAGTGGATTATTCGGAAGTGTTCTCACCTGTAGCTAGGGTTGTAACAATTCGGACACTCTTAGCCATAGCCACTGTTATGAAGTGGTCTATTGTATAATGGGATATAAATGATGCATACTTATATAGGTAACTAGAGGAAGAACTCTACATGCTACCACCACAAGGTTACAAGAAAGCACAAGCAGGAGAAGTTTGCAAATTACTGAAATCGATTTATGGCCTTAAACAAGCAGGCAGACAGTGGCACAAGGAATTAACTACCAAGTTAAGGGAAATGGGGTTCAATAAATCAGAAGCAGATCATTGCTTATACACTAGAGGTCAAGATGTTAGTTTCATCGCCATCATTATCTATGTAGACGACATTCTAATCACTGGGGCAATAGAGGAGCATTTAAACACAGTGAAGTTAACCCTACACAAAGCTTTCATTATCAAGGACCTAGGCTATGCAAAGTTCTTCCTAGGCATTGAAATTGCAAGAACAGAAAAAAGGATGATCCTCAGTCAAGGGAAGTACATCAGGGACATTCTACAAGAAGCCAACCTACTCAACTGTAAGGCATGTATAACACCTATAGCCCCAGGACAGAAGCTTACCCTTGACAATGGCGAGCCCAAAGACCCAGAACACTACAGACAACTTGTCGGCTGTCTCCAATACTTTAACTTCACAACACCCAACATTACCTACGCCACACAACAGCTCATTCAGTTCATGAAAACCCCCAGACAACCCCACGGGGAAGCTATGAAGCATGTACTTAAAAATCTCAAAGGGACACAAAATCAAGTCTTGTTCTACGCGACAGAGACAAGCCTACAACTCACCGCCTATTCAGATTTAGACTGGGCGAGCTGTGTATTTAATCGAAGATCCTTGACTGGGTATTGCGTTTCTCTCAGTCGATCTCCGATATCCTGGAAAACAAAGAAACAAACGACTATTAGTAGATCCTCAGCGGAGGCCGAATACAAAAGTCTAGCTTTAACCACATGTGAATTAAAATGGATCGTTCAACTCTTAAAGTGTTTTCAAATCGATAAACAAGACACCATACCTCTATTCTGCGACAACCAAGCGACGATTTATATCTCAAAGAACCACGTCTTCCACGAGAGGACAAAACATTTGGAGATTGACCTTCACCTTATACACGATGTGGTGACTCTGAGGTTCCTGAGTCTTCAACATGTTCGAAGTCGGCACCAACTAGCCGACTTGTTCACAAAGCCACTTACCGCTCGCGTGTTTGTCACCTTACTTCTTAAGTTCAGATTCGTCCTCTTCGAGGCTCCGACTTGAAGGAGGGGTGTTAAAGACCAATATCATAACATGGGCCTACCCAACCCATAGCATAATAAACCCAAGCACCCCAGACAATATTCATTCCACCTATATCTTCTCTCTGCACTTGTACAAAGATTTTATTCCCTTAGCTGTCATTCTGTTGCACAAATCTTCTAGAACGTAGAGAAAGTAGCCAATAGAATTTCACTAATGTTCCATATATAGCTTCCCTTTTTGTATACACAAGTTATGACGAAATAAAATTTTCTTCATCAACCCTAGTAAACTTTTCAGTATCAGAGCATCTATGACCAAATGGTTGTGAGTTCAAATCCTACCACCCACCTATTTCTCTTCTAATTAATTCAGCACTAGATAGAGTGAGCTTATTCAAGTTTCAAGCGCAAAGGACTTTCACTTGAGGGTGTGTGTTAATGAATATATAAAATCAATTAAGTTAGCCTCACACAATAGCTTAAACTTTTGTGATAAAACGGTCACTTAATAAGATTAACTTACAGTAAGAATTGTCATAATGGTGTAAACTGCTATAAGTGTTTAGCAAGTTATACAGCAAACAGCTTGGTTCCAATTGATCCTAAATCAGAACAGTTTCATTACACAAGAATCATTTCAAAAGCATACTCCTCTCAGCTATTAGTCAATGTACCATCCTTTCAATATCCAGCCTAGTAAAAAGAATGACTTATAATTTTTAGGCACTCAAAATCAATATCAGTAGCTTCTATTCTTTTTCGCCTCTTCATATCTCGCTTCATGATCTTCTCCACCAATTTGTGCTCTTCCAAAGTTTTATCATGTGATAGGAAAATGATTTTAGTAAATATTTTTCCCCAAATGATTAGGAACCAATTAACAATTTGTCATGAGTTGTCATTTGTTATTCTTACTAACTACCTTGTTCATTCATTTTTGTTCAATTTGCACCCAGTCCGCTAGTTTGTTTTTGATAATTGAACCCTTTCCACCAATTTATTCAGAAAAGAAAATAGTAAGGGGCTAAAAGATGGATGATAACGAACATAAAAAATAAGTAATGTCAGACCCACTGGAAACAAAAGCAACCTCTGTATAATGAGAGAAAAACTATAGGCATGACCTTCCTTGAAACATGGCTATTATAACTAGTATAATGCATTTTGTGTTAGGTTTTGGATAGTTTTTGTTCAATTTTCAGTCTTTTCTAATATGTTTGTTCAAGATTGTTGTTAGGTTTTTTTGTTTAGGTTGAGCTTTAAAGACTTGAGGAGAAGACTTTAAAAAGATCTAAGATAGACAAAGTACATGGCCAATTTTACTAAACTTGGTCATACCTTCTTCTTTGAGAACGTAAGACAGACCAAGACACGGCTTGGCAACATGATCATGTAGACAATCTAAGCATTTTGGCTATCCATGGTTTTTAACATAGATGGAGAATCTGAATCTAAATATGGTCTTCAGAGAATATTTAGAGGACATCTCAAGAATTTAAGGAAGCGCAGATGTGTAGTTGTTCGAATTCGTTTAGACCAACAACCATTTGCTCAAAGTAAAACTTATTTCTGCAAAATTGGCAGCTTGGCCATTGGAGCTTTACATGGACATATCTAAGGCTTATGAGATCTAAATGAGGTGATTTAAAAGCTTAAATTCAAGCCAACATCCTGGACCATGATTTTTATGCAAAACTCGAGACTCAATAGTTCTATTTTGAGGGGTTAAAAAGGATGATAATGAGATATAAAATTTGTTCCAACCTGATTTGGCCTTCCCTTGGTTTTTGGCACATAACTTTAGCTATAGGGCTTTGTTTTAAGCAAAAGTGGATCCTTTAGAAAGCTGATACGGAGCTATAACTTATGTGAAGATATTATGACCTAAATAGGATGACATCGAGGCCAAAAAGAGGAGAGAAATATTGGGATAGAAAGAGAGCTGCAGAGAGAGAATCAATGGAGTTTTGTCATCAACATTGATTGAGAGCTAGAGAAAGTGAACAAGAGTTTCACTCCTAGCCATCATTTGTTCTCTATTCTTTTAGGTTTGCATATTTTGTAACACGTAATGATACTTTAGTTACGTATCTCAAATTAAACATGAAGGGGTAATAAACGAAGAAATGCAAAAAATACCTGATTTCAGTTCCATAACTTCAAATGAGCTTTCCAAAGCTAAAACGAGTGCGAATCCACCGCCACCTTCATGGGAACTACTCACCAAAATGTGATCGACATCTTTCTACAGTTTTTTCAAAATGTACGCTCTTTTAACGAGTCAGAGGATCCTTATGCTTACGAATGATATGAACAACTTAAACTTTATATATGGCTCCCATATCGGGCTTCCCCATCATAGGCCCGATATGGGTCCGGTTCATACTAATCGGGATCTATTTTTCACCCAAACTTTGAATTTATTGATTTAGATAATTTATTAGGCCACTTTATTATCTTTATCTGAATCAAATTACGTATCTTAATGGATAAACTATTGAAAAACCAAAAAATGCAATTAAATGTTGTCCAACTTTATGAGAAAAGTAAAAAATATCCAACATTTCCCCCTTGGACAACGCTTAATTGTGGCACCGACTCAAGTCTAAAACAATTTAAAAAATTCTATTAAGTCACACTATTGTATTAGTCAACTATATTTAAAAACAAAATATTTGATCTAAAGATAACAAAAGTCCATCATTCCATCCTGCAAGACTTCCGATACCGAAAAGTATCAAATACATGTGTCATATA
Organism: Erythroxylum baracoense; assembly: GCA_025629805.1. Taxonomy (NCBI): domain Eukaryota; kingdom Viridiplantae; phylum Streptophyta; class Magnoliopsida; order Malpighiales; family Erythroxylaceae; genus Erythroxylum; species Erythroxylum baracoense. The sequence goes on along the minus strand of JAOTAY010000190.1, from coordinate 33,901,516 downwards.
TGACATAGATCCATTACAATCACTTATATCTAATACCTCACTAACATGAATAGGAAAACGAAGTGTGGCAAACTAAGATGATACATGTATGATCTAAATTATGTCATCTTCATTTGCAGGTCTCGATATCTCCAACTTTATGATAAACTGCATTAGAAAAATCCTATTTTCTCTCACCACATGCTAAACAACATTAGAAAAAACTTGTTTCCTCTCACCAAATGCTAAACTGCATCAGAGAAAACTTTTACGTTCTCCAACTGAATGCTAAACTGTAATAGATAACCTTTAGGGGATTAAAACTTATATCCCCCTATGTCATGCCAAACTTTATGGATATCCGTATAAAATTATATGCGTCTAAATGACATTGGCTTAAGATCAATATGTATATATGTCTAATGACCTTTAAATGCTTAATATTGACACAAATCTTAAGAATTTCGTACATATTATGACAATGTATGATAACACGTACTACTTAGGATAAACGATAATCATCTTTATTGATGAACCACTATACTGTCATAATACATCAAAATGTACAAACATACATGGAGCAAACATAACGATCCCCTAACTAACAGTGTCTAAAGATGTCAAAACATCCATATTGTATACTTGTATCACAAAAACAAGTGGGCGAAGTCCTTTAGTTAAAGGATCAACTAACATTTCCTCAATCCTTAAATGCTCCAAACCTTAATGTCACCTTTTCTTATCAACACCACTATGGTCAAATATTTGGCCTCCAAATGCTAAGACCCTGTGATATTCATTGTTGTTATTAAACAATATAGTGAAAAGATTATCACAATACAATCGAATGGGTCTAGCCACTGAATCAACCACAGACAACTCAAAAATTAAGTTTCTGAGTCAAACTATCTGTGAAGCAGACCCACAATATGCACTCTGCATGTATGGTCAAGGAAGTCACCCGTGTCTACTTGACACTTGTCAACTCATTAAATTGCACTTATTTTGGATTTAATTATCGTTAATGTGTTGAAATTATTATCCGAAATTAATCGAATTATCTTACAATTGTTTACAGGTGGTTTTCAACACCTTAAAGATGAAATGGATTCAAAAAGATGCAAAAGAATGAAGAAAATCTGAAATTCTTGCTCTGATAGCAATTCAGTGACTAAGCGTAGGCACGCCTAAGGAGGGAATAAATCTGCAGATAAAATTTTAGAAGTCAAATTCAAACTAAACACAATCTTTAAAGATTATCTGGCCATCTTTTAAGGGAGTTACCTACCAAAAATAGAAGAGTGCATTATCTGGAGAGAATCAAGAGAAGATAACGAAGAGATAAGCATCAAGAAGGAGGGTTGGTGATTGACGCATATATATATATTAGGTTTTAGGATAGATTTTTGTTTTTTTCTACAACTTTTCTCTTCAGTCTTTTTATGTTTTCTACACCTTTTCTTCCATAATTTCGTATTCTTCAAGAAAGATTTGGGATGGAGACAATATATTTTGTTATTTCTTTTACGTTCAATTTCATTATGAGTAGCTAAATCTTTTTCTTGGTTTACGGAATCCTAGTTATTGAACTCTGAATGTTGTGAGACTTTTGTTCTTTGTTTCAATTGATTTATCAGTCAAGTATTAATTATTTTTCTGGGTTATTATTTGATTGTTTGATTTTACGACTAGGTGCGCAACTAGTTTGTGATTTTATTCAATCAATCGCTAGATTAAATAGGTTGACGTTCAATTCTTTTAATCAAAAGTAGCGACTAGGATTTTTGTCTACTACGTTAGGGACAGGATTCTAGGCAAAATAATTATCTAGGCTAAATATGCATCGTATGTATATTGTCTAGTTCGTCAATTTTCTTGGTTCGTAAAGCTATTGATTAATTAAATCTGAGATCGTATCCAGGTTATTAATTAATAAGAGTTAATTCAAATACATGTTTTGGTTAACTAAACATAAGAGAAAATAGGTAGAGAAATTTACTACGACGAATGCTTAACTGATAAATGGGTTAATTTTAGTGTCAATAATCAACGCAAGTTCAATAATAAAGGAGACCGGAAGCCAATATTCGTTCTTATTGATTGTTATATTTTCTTTGTTTCCCTATTTGTTATTTTTCAATTTCGTATTCTATTTAAATTCTGTTTAAGTCGTAATTTAAATTAAAATCCCCTCATTTCGGTACTTTGTTTTGTTTTGATTTCGTAACTCCTTTACCATTAAGATTCCTCATGGGAACGATATCCACTTACCACAACTACATTAATTTGTATTAACGGAAGTTAGTTTCTTTTTAATTTGGTTGCAGACGACAGCAGTATCATTAGGCTTATTGGCTCGCTGGCACAAACATAAAAGTTTAGGATAGAGGAAGATATATTTTTTCTTAAATAGAGTATGACTGATTCTACCTTAAGTTTAGGGAGAATTTGCAGTATATTGATCTACCAATGCTTAGTGGGTTCCTTCCTACAACTTTTTAAGGCCATGAAATTTTGTTACGATTGAGATCCTCCTTTAGGTTGATTATTTTCCTACCATAATGTGGGCCTACTTCTCTTCTTAAGTTGCTCCTCTTACGTTTAGATATTTAAGGCCTATAAAAATCATTAGAGATTTCTTTCGATACAAAACCTTTAATGCTAATTCAATTGTTGGTCTAAAAGTGTTATTGAAAAGTAAAAACTTACCTTTCTTTGAGAGCACAATTTTGTATATACTAAAAATGACAGTATCAGATCTTCTGTATCACTTAACTAGTTCGAACTTTATTTTCGCCCCAAAACAACTTATTTTAGATCTATTTACACATAAAATGACATCATTTTAAGACAAAAATAGGGTTAGAACAAGTTAAGTGATATAGAGGATTTGAACCAAAAAATGACATGTATAAAAAGTAATGACGTCTACACATATGGTCTAGCCTTAGAGTATAAAAAGAAAGGTAAATGTATGATCTTTAATGGTATGTTTGGTTCAATAGAATAGAAATTCTATTCCTAGTGTATTCCTAGCATTTATGAATTCTTGTGTTTGGTTTGAAAAAGAAAAGGAGAATAACTATTATGAGGTTTTGTTATTGGGGAATAACAACAACAACAACAACAACAACAACAACAACAACAATAACAACAACAACAACAACAATAATAATAATAAGAATAATAATAAGAATAATAATAATACTAATAATAATAATAATAATAATAATAATAATAAGGATATTTTTGTCTTTTTATTGGTTATTCTTTTGTTATTCTAAGTTTATATTTTCAAATCAAATATTGGCATAAAAATTCTTTAACAGTAAACTAAATAAAGCAATACTAATTCTATTCTACTCCTCATCTCCTCTATTTTTGATAATAACCATTCTATTCCTTATTTATTTCATCCTTTGAACCAAATAAGTCATAAAAGATTTGTCATAGTAAAGTCTTCACTTGATAGGGAGAGTTAAGGCACAATTACTAGTGATGGTCATACGTGATAGGAGCTTTTAAATCTCATTTATAACGGGTCGAGAATATTATTATGAAATGAAATTTATAGATATATGTATATGCATATGTTTGCTTTATAGATAAATACAAGATATGTGTAAACTTATAAACAATAATTTTTTGTCACTTGCCGTGGCATGGGGGTACTTTGGGTGGTGGGCCCGAAAACAAACAGAGAAGCAGGTGGGTCCCATCACAATAGTTATAAGACAGAAAAAGCACGTGAACCGTGCACTTCACACGCGACGATGGACATGGTCGTCTGACGTGGCACAAAAGTGGGTCTCACAATTAGGGAAAATAAAATTTAATTTATGATAAATTGAATTATATATAATATCCATTTCAACATACCAAATTAGAAATAATAAAAAAAAAGAATAGTAAATGAGATATCGAAATGGTCAATAAACGAGTCTTAGGAGTTGGAGATGGCGGTAGTGTAGTTTGTCTTGAGTGGCGGCAGATGTTAAGTGTTGATGTCCTGTCCCTGCGGGTTTGGTAGGGAAAATAAAAATAGCAATTTGTCCTCAACCGACACCCTTCTGCTTCTGACTCTTCCTCCTCAGCACATTGCTAGATCTGTTTGGTCGTGCTCATCCGAATTTCAGATCTGGCTCTTTTAGAATTATAAAATGCTAACAATTTTTTTTTTAACAAAATAATCATCATTTTAAAATCTAAAATCTTAAATACAGACAATAATGATTGTTAAACTGTATGTTTTGAACAAGAGTTCAGTTCAGATGCTCTATTTTTATTAATCTATTTCAACTCCATTTTTAATTTTACCCCAATAATCGTAACCGTATAATCTTGGAAATTGAATTTTATTTATGATTCCATGTTCACTGCATATCCTCATGGCTAGCATTTTTTGGGTTTCTAAAAGAATAATGACCTCCACCGACCAATCAAAAATTCAATAATACGAGGTGCAGAGACGTTTTAACTAAAATCCTTTATTAAAAGTAGCGGCAACTTGCAATCATAAGTTAATGGTAGTGGTTATGATTATTGTACTTTATTATTCCCAAAAGTGGAACAATCCTGCAATCCGTTATATATCCTCGATTATTAGTGAAGTTAAACTTTAGGAATAGATTATTAATGAAGGATTAAATCCCCAGTGTACTTGAACAGAGCTAGAGTAGGGGAGGAGGAAGAGTAGGTTTAGTAAAGAAAGAGTGCAGTATGATAGGGTAGAGTAGACCTTTGCTGTCCACACTTTAACCACTTACTGCTACTGCACATCCATCAATGCACCATCTTTTTGTCACATTCACCCGTGCTTCCTTACATTACATTACATACCTGAAGAAGTTGAATTATCAATTGTAATTTTCGATGTAATGGTAAAGAGTTGTAACTTTTAGCAGAAATAATTATATTTAGATTATTAATTGGCTTGTTTTGGTATTATGTTATCCCTGGTTATTTAGGTTTTATGCATCCAACAAAAAGGAGTTAAATTTTCTCGTAATTTAAGCAATGTTTTCAATCTGTTATCTCTCCTCCTGTCTGGTCTATTAATTACAGAATCGTGCTGATGCAAACTGGGGTAAGCACTAAATGCTCAACAGCCTCCGTATCCTTGGGATCATGCATTAGGTTGAGATTGAATTGATGTATCACAAGGATTTTTAATAGGGATTAGATTGCCTGTTCGGTGAGTAAACAGAAGATTTGATACAACTAGAATGAAGAAAAGCTAGGTCTAGGTAGCCAACTAAGCATTGCTATTTGCTACAAACAATAAATGAGAATCTATGACAATATCTTCAAAAGCTTAGAGATTACTGTTTAAATTAATTCGCCAGCCTTCGTGCAGACCCAATGTCTCGATCTCAGATGAAGGCCTCATATTTTGGCGGATCTTCCATTTACAACGGTGGCTGGTGGTTTTGAGAAATCAAAATTTATGATGTGGTCCTTAAAATTAGGTGCATGCTAATTATTATTGATCTGATCAGATTTGTTTGTATTCAGGAGGGGAGGCTTCTTATTTATCTGCTTTTAAAGCAGATTAATCTTTTGATTAGTAAATAACTTTTTTTTTTTATAATGTTGAGCTAATCAGCTTTATTACTGTTACTTATTGCTTGCTTCTCAAGCGTGTATGATAATCCAGTTTAACCCACAATTGCCGACGTTAAGCTTGGACTGGTCTCGTCTTATCTTGTTCATCAGGGCTTTGAAGCTTCCACATAAACTATGTTCGGCATTCAAACTTCAACCATGAGACTGTTCTCCTGTTGAATGAGTTCTAATATACTTTTAGAAACTTTGATAATTAAGTGTGAATAGACGAGAAAGGTTGCTTCAAGGTATAGAATAAATTATAATTTCAATATTACTTTTCTATCTGATTAAACTAATTAATGATTTTTTTTTCCTTCATGAACGATGATGGATATGGACAATGACCTAAATGCGACACCATTAATAAACATGAAAAGATTAAAGACTGATGCACAATGTGGGGCTACCGCATAAACATAAACAAGCCTGATCCAACGGCTGAGATGAAGTAACAGATGATGGTGGTTTGCGTTGGAAACACCTTCTATTGTTTCTACCCATTTTTATTTTTGAAGTCATGGATCCACTCATTCACCAACATATTATTCAATAAGCATCGAGTAAATTTTAGTTTCTCTTCACACATTATTAAGTGTAGATTCTAATGGTAATCGAAATGAGTATATGATTAGATTCTTGAAGAAAATAGAAGATTTCATAGTTGTGGAAACCCCACAAGAAGATAAGACAATGAGGGTTAAGCAATTTTGACGAGAAGTGTGTCTTTAATTAGAAAAAAAAACCATAATGTTATTCTTACATATTTTTATGTGTTCCACAAGGGGTAACGGTGGTGAAGAAGAGGGTCATTGCGTGCCCATTAGGAGATTGCTGGGCCCAAACCCAAACAGTGGTATTGTTTATGACTCTTTTTGAGTCGTAATGTCTACAAAGTTCTTTGTAGTCAGGTCGAGTTTTTCGAATTTTAGAAGTGCGATCGTGTCTGATTTTAGTCCTATTTTTGATATTAGGTTTTTTGTTTGTAAAGGTTTTAGTAATGGTATATCTATATCCTTTTAATTGTTTCATCTTTCTTGCTACATACATTATGACTACTTGCTTTTAACTCTCAAATATATCTTTATTGTGACTGCTTGCAAGTTTTGTTTTGTATTTGAATTTCTTGACAAGTGCATCTTGTTGACAAGTTGGACATTTTTTTGTTAAACTGTTATTATGTTGCTATATTTTTATTTTATTTTATTTATTTTTCTGAGGTTATTATTTTATTTTAATTATTTATTATTACTTTACTCCAAGTATTTATTAGTTTTTTAATGTATTTAATTGTTTTATGACATCTTTTATGTTTATTTGAATAAAATAAATGAATTATTTATTTATTTACTTTTTGAACCTCCATCACTTATTTGTAATTTTTATTGTATTATTATTATATTACGTACTTTTTTTATTGTCATATTTATATGTGAGTTTACTGAAAATAACCTCTCTATTATGTAAGGATAAAGTTGTGTACTATCAGACCTCTCCAAACTCTGTATTGCTGTGAGATTCGGACTGAATATAACGACAACGGCAACGACGACGAGTGTCTACAAAGCCTCATAAAATCATGGATTTGAACAGACTTAATTAACAATTTCAACGAAAGAGTTGTTACTAGTTACAGAAAAAAACTAAAAGTAGGAAAATTCATGTGTATCCCAAGGTGAAGAAGGAAGTGAAAAATGTATCATATTTTCTACTTTAATTACAATTGGAATTCAACGTAACACCTTGAAAGTGCAAGCACCAAGCAGATATACAGTTGCACTTGCCACTATTGTTGTTACTATCAATACAAACGCTAATAGAAGTCTCGTATAGAGTGATTAAGGCATTTGGTGTGAAAGTTGAACAAGCATGTTGGACGAGGGTAAAGAAGTTGTGTGATTATGATCGCCTTCATAGGTTACAGCAAACATTGTAGGATCCTCCATACATCGTTCCACATGCTTTCTTGCAGGACATCCCCTCATGCTGCTACATTTGTAATAGCTCCTGATCAATACTAGAGTTATTAATACTTTGCACAAATATCTTTCGTCCCAAAGTAATGGAAGATTATTGGATATGTCATCTCCATCATTTCATAAGACATAACGATCTTCCATACAGAGGAATCATGTAATAATGTCGGTGCAGTGCAGTGCAGTGACTGAAGAGAAGCGGCAGAAGGCAATCTTTATATATCTGACATACCTTGGATGTGGAGATCCTTTTATAGGTTTCTGTCCATATTTCCTCCAAGAATGATCATCCTGGGGCATGTCACACGATTTACTGCTTGAAGCTGGTACACGAACTGTTGTCTTGAGTCTTAATTTCCTGTAGAATATCTTTCCAAATTCAAACTTCGGAGAATAATGCAGTAAAAGAGATGCAGATCAGCTAGTTGATATTAACCTACTTGTGACATTGCATGTATTCAACTCTGTTTCGACTGAGTCCAGTAAATTATGTAATCATAGTAATTGCACAAATTCTACAACTCTGATTCATCAACTATAGATGAACATAACATTGAGCAAATACAAGATATCCCAAAAAGCTATGAGAAAAGAATAACTGCAAAAACCACCCGAATCAAAACCATCGTTTTTGTATTTCTTCACTGAAAGTTAATTAAACAGAATGGAAAGTTTTGGACAAGGATTTACCTCCTCTTTGAGCAATGACATCCGCTGTTTGAGGATAGACATTTTCTTTTTCCCTCTTTACTCTTAATCTCACCGCTCATCTTGGAAAATATAGGGGAATCATCTCGAGAACCAACAATTTCCGATGATAAGGACATAATCTGCTTGTTTACGCCACTTGCTTCCAAACCAAAATGTGGAATGCTTGGCTTCAACGAGAACGAGGAAAGGTTCAACCCCATCACCAATTTGCCAGTGACATCGTTACTGGTCTCAGATTTCTGTTTCTCCACGTAAAATAAACTCTTGGGAATTGACCCCGCTGTTGGTTGTATACTTTTTAAAGGAAAGTTCTGTATAACTATGTTTCTTTGTGTCAAGTTGTGGGCAGAATTCTGAGGCAGAGAGAATGGGCTATCCATCAACAAAGTTGGATTGATGTCATGATAACGAGGCACAGGACCTTTCCTGATCCTCTTACAATCTGAATGTATAGATCCATCAAGCAGGTTAAGCAGATTTCTGAATTCATTTACCGCACTTTGGGCAATCAAGCTTACTTCTTGATAGCTTCTTTTCTGGGTTTGGCTCGAAATACAACTAAGGAGATAATGAGCATGTTTGAAGCTACTCGTAGCAACCTCCAAAACTTCGAAATCCCTTCTGCGGTTCCCTGAAGCACAAACATCTGAAGCTTCCTTCATGTTCGATCCTCGACAAATCATGGAAACCAAACAACCTGGAACATTCACGTTCTGTCAGAGGCTTGAGGCATATTTTCTACTAACAACATCCTTGTCCAAACTTGACTGACGAAGATATTATCATGTCCGGAAGGCAGCCAAAACAATCTACTAATAATAACGTTCTGTCAGGGGGATTATTCTTACAATCATATACTTGAGGTATATTGTGTATCAATACAATTGTTCAAGCTTGGTTGATGCAGATGCCTTTATTTCAAACAGATTGCCAATACAGACAACGGTAGACTGTTTGCCATCACTAATCTATAGAAAACTGGAGGATTCCGTACAAGGCATGCAATTAAATGAGGGAGAAGATAGATAATGGTGCTGTAGAGCAGTAGAGATATACGATCAGGTTGCAATTTGCTGGCCTAATTCATGCCTGACTGACAATAAACACACTGATGAACAGAGCAAATTTTAGAAAACACGCAACGAATTTTAGTCGAGGAGCCAATCTCATAAGCCATGCCGTATTTCATTCACGGAGCTCTTTGAATGGCTAGTTCCAGGTGATAAGTTTTCTGGTAAATGTATTCTTCCATTTTCACTCTAAAACATAATCATAAGATAGCCGAATGACAAAACAAGACAAATGTTGCGAGTTCAGGAATGAAATAATATACCTGAATGGATTTCAACATAAACAAGGGGGAAAAAAAAAAGAGCTTATGGAGCAATCAGTTTGGCTTTTGATTTAAGAAATAGTTATCCCGTTTATGTATTTGGATCGTGGGGCTTGCAAATGAGTACAAGATAAAACGTACAAATATTCAAAGGTTTAGGTGAATAGTTTTGACCTCATCTGTCAAAATTCCACTTGACCGTGAATCTAATCCACTAAACAATCCAATCCAACCAACCAAACTCAATCAAGCCGTCACCGTCACTCAAGAACTTGGACTTTTGGTTTATTGGATTTTATCCTTTTTTAGAGTCTATTATTGGAGCATACTTGTTCCTAAAGGGTGGGCTTCAGTGGCTTTGCTTCCACTCTTCCCATTATTCCTTTTTTTTCCCGCTCTTATCACATTCATGACGTCTTGTCCAATGCACATTTTAGAAGAATTCTATCCTCAACTGGCATTTGAGTTCAGGTTATCTTGAATGACTAAACCTGCTAGTTAGATACTTGGCGGGTTGACTATTTCAACTATCAAGTACTATTCTGATGAGAGGAATTCAGTGCTTTGCTATTAGGAACCGATTTGCTCTCCGACAAACAATCAATATCAGCATTTGACATCACACACCAAAACTTATTGCGGTTGAGTCACAGCTGCTCTATACTTTGTGTAATGGAAAACTTGAATAATTGCAAGGTACATGTTCAATTTGTTTATCAGGGAAACTCAGTGTTCATGAAATAAAATTAGTTTGATTTAAGTTGGAAACCCGAGCAAATGTTGCATTGGAGTTGGACGCTTGTCCTTACTGCAGAGGGAAGCAACAAGAGCACATGAAATTGATCGGCTGACTTCATAAAAAAGTATAGAACATGGATCACTCAGTATTTAGATCTTCTGTTGTTGCCTGCTTCACTTGGACGAACTTGATACAAGTGCAAATAAAGACATTGAGTAGGTCCTTTATCAAGACAACCAAAAATCTAATCTTCAATTGCCATCACATATTCTGGGCCGTACCGTAATCTCTGATTAAGAAACAAACGTTACGTCAGCAGAGTAGGTGGACGTAAAGTGGAGATATTAAGAGTCCATAAACTGTAGCATACACTTTTTGCTGGGAATTGATGTTCTTTGTTGTTTTATTTTCAAAACAAATAGCTCTGCCCAACACCCAGAAGGCTCCACCCTGCATTTCTCTATTGAATATCAGCTTAGTAGTTGCTCTTCAGTGCCTACGAAATTCTTAACATCTCCTTTCCTGATTCCAACTCAATCAAATTTTGTGTAGGCAGCTTTCTTTGTCTTCCGTAAAAGAATTAACAAAGAAATAAGGTAGCAACCCACAAGATGGTAAGATGAATTAATTGATCCAGTTAGCGTTTAAAGTCTGAATATCCAAAATGATCCTATTGGTCTAAACCTGGAAAATAAGGTCATGCAATGCAATACTTGCATGTTATCTGGACTCCAATGAATTTTGTCGAGCCTTCTAATGCCACTATGAACTTCTAACTGAACTTTCCTGAACCATATCTTCTTCTAACAGAGTTGAGTCTTGAACGTCTATTCTTGACTAATGGGAAACAATTATCTTCACGAACCCCCATCTTCGCTCTCATTTGACGGTACTCCCTCGATCTTAAAACGCCTTCCAGAATGTTTATGTCTTCACGAATTTCGTGTGCGGAAAGAGAAACAAGATCAGGTAGTATCTCCCTCTGGAAATCTTTCATTCTCCTCCCCCGTCTCAACTTCAACCCAAAATCTTTCATAGCTGTGTCATTTACTTCAAATGCATTTGATGATGCAGAATCGTCCATCATATTGCTTTCTGCAAGGTTCAGTGTCATTAACTCAAAGGTATCAGAAGAATATTGTGGCCGCTCCATCTTCTCATTTTCAGCCTCTTTGAATCCAATATTCATATGAGAATCATGAAAACAAACTGAATTCTCTGAGGACATATGGATTAGTGATTCGGCTGCTATTTGGATCAAATCATTAACTTCAGCTGGTTCTTCTTTCTTGTCAGAGAGGTTGGTTTTCAGGTCAAAACTGTCAGAAATTGTTTGTCCAAGCTCACATAATGAGACTTCAGTAAGATGACATCCAAACTGGGATTTAGAACTTTCATTAGGAACATGAGACGTGATCCGGGAGCATCTTATGTAGGAGGCAGTCTTAACATTGCTTGAATCATTGTCTGAAATGCAGGACTTGCATGAAACAGGAGATTTAGTTCCCTGTTGTTCTTGAAGTTTATTTTGAACTTTATCATTGAATGATAAAACATTATCATCCACTTCACTCTTTTCACAACTCAACTCTCTTCTACACGGAGATCCTTGGTGCAGATTATTTGAAGTATCATTGGAAGTTTTTGACTTCAGGTCAAATTTCTCAACCTTATGGTCACCACTGCAGTGGCCAATGGACCCAACCATTTCTAACTGTGGCCTGGACATGGATTCTGGACCTGAGCGGCTTCCTATATTATCACTTATTTCGTTGCACTCAGATATTCTGGAAGAAATGTCTATGCACTTATTTGGGCTTTTCAAATCCACAAGAGCAAGATTTTCAACACTGCCTTCGCAAAGCACGTGAGTATTATAGATGTTAACTTCTTGTTTCCCCGATATAGTTGGAGATATTCTTTCCTTAATACTATCAAAATGTGTTGCTGAACTATCTGCTGGGCTGGCTGTTGGAAAATAAGCGTCTGCACGATCATCAGGGTAACAAGCAGATTCATCAATGTAAACTTTGTTAAGATCTAAATGGCTTCCATGATGGGGAATCAACTGCAGTAATTTTGTAAAGGAATTGTTGTTTGAGGCAGCATTTTTGTACTCTTTGATTCCTGCATAATAGATAAATGAGAAGAGCTACACCTTGCTAGATCAAATCTGCAAGAAAATGTTCAAAAGCCTATAATATCTGGTTTCATGCAGATAGTAGCAATTACCATTGGTGGATGGGGTTCGTTCTGGGCAGAACTGACTATATTGTTTGGAAGAACAACTTTCTGCAATATCATAAGGTGGATATTTCTTAGCACTCAATGAGATGATTGGATCAGGGAAGACACGAACTTCTGAATCAAACTTGCTTTTGGGATGTAACTCCAAAGTGGCAGATCCAAGATATTGTCTGTGTCTTAGATACCCTTCTGATTTCATACCAACTGAGGCCTCCAAATCGATCATGTCAGGAGAGAAGGAAGGAGTCTCCTTATCCAACAAAACCCCACTGGAGTCTATTAATCTCTGATTGTCATCTGTAATGCTTAAGGAAAGCTTCAACTCCGCTGGAGTCGAAGGCATAACAATAGAAAGAGGCTTCTTGGCATTTCCTTTAATTGGTTTATGCTCCTCAGCATGGTTAATGAAGTCATCAGCAGAAAGTTGAAGATCAAGAGGTTTCTGCAGAAGCCTATGATGTGCACTTTGGAAATCCTCCAGAAGTTCACAGCTCCCTGAACGTGAGTGGTCACCCTGAAGGACAAGTTTATCATATGAGCTTCAGAGATGCATATAATATTATGCCCATAACAACATGAACATAAAGTCCACCTGCTTATAAACATATGACCTACAAATAACTTAAGGAAAGGCTTGCTAAGCATCCAGCTTAAATAACAGAACAAATTAAGAGAGATCACCAACTCAGTATCTTTAGTGATTAGTGATCAGATTTGCCAACCATAAATGTAGGTCCTTGATAGGACCTTAACTAAGGCATGAACTCCAGGTCTATAAACACCAAACATGGAAAAGAAAATAACACCAGAGATTCAAAATAAGAGAATAAGAACCTTCTTTAATCAAGGACCCTTCCGAGTCACAGTCTGTAATTGGTAGCTTTGCTTACCTTGCTTATTGATAAAATATTTGCTTGTTTAGCATGCGATTTGCACGTCATAGAAAATGGAATGGGTGGCAGAGATGACTGTACTTTTGCAGTCCATGAACTGTATCTGATGCAGTCCTGGAAACCAAGATCTTTCATAAGGGATTTTTGTAGCCTGTAGAGCCGATGGAGTTCATGGACCTGTATATGTATCATTATAAATAAATGCAAAATAATTTTTGCACATGAATAAACATCTATACCAACATTAATAGCATCATAACTATCCTTAACAGCAGAGCCACATTGGTGGCTATCAACCAAAGATCAGAGGAGTCCCCTTTACTTATGTAGCCAAAATAAAGTAACAAATGTTCAAGTCAAGTTAAAAATAAGGTTGGCAAGCCAAGGACTTGTTTCAGAATTACATGACATCAAATGTAGCTAAAAACATACAGGATCCCGCGGTGAATTCAATACCTGATTCCTAAATATGAACTCCTGTTCGATCATTGTCTGTTTAATCACTTCTTGTAGTGACGTATATCTTTGTGTGGAATTCGTATCAATCTCTTCTAGCATCAGCATTGTTTCCTCACAGGAACTCAACAACTACTTCAGCTCCACTTACATTTTCAAATGCTTCATGACAATTAGTTTCAGTAAGAATCTTCCTAAAAGCTTCATGCTTGCATGCATTCCACAGAAATTGTCAACTACAAGGTCAGCAGCATCAATATTACTTCCAATTCCAGAAAGACAAAGCTATACACAATCCTAGTCCAATTAACTTCAATAAAGAGAAGCAATTCTGATCGGAATAAATTCAAAAATTAAAAAGAAAAGACATATTATTGGTATGGAAGTCAAAAGGAGATAATGAATGAAAACATGGAAGATCAGGCAGTGTATAGCACTTCCATTTTTAGCATCTTGTCCTACCCCATGTTTCCAGCTTCTGGGGAGTTTTCTGTTTTGCATGTTTCTCTTTTTCGGTCAAAAAGAAAGGAAAATTATGGTTTTGATTACTGGAAAACTTCGGCATATACATGTACTCAAATTCTTACACCTTCCAAATGTTTGAAGAACTTTTTAATTCGGCTAATCACCAAGCGGCAGAATGGACAAATATGAAAGCAAGGATCAAAGAAACTATTTTCAGACATGCAAGGGATTGAAGTCCATGAACTATTTTTATTGACACTGAAACATGTTCAGATTCAGTTATAGGTCCATGTCTACGATCTTGGACATGATATTTAAGCACTAACCTATGGACCCACGTAGAACATGTCTCTACGAATTTTTGGACATAATCACTTTCATCAATAAATGAAGTACCATTCAATAGTAGTTCTTCATCATCACTAGCACTTATATCCCTTATGTGAACTTCCAATATGGTACCATTCCAGATATATCTTCACAAGTAGGCAATTCACAGCACTAGTTGCTGCAGCAACACTCATTTTATAAGTGGGGAAAATAAGCCGCACAAGGAAAAGCCACAAACTGACAACTTAGGTGCAGGAATACATAAAAAGTCCCCAGATGTTGGGCAAATTGACACAACATCAAAATGCAGTTTATCGGAGTCGCTGCCATTCTGTTCCCCTCCAACAGTTTAGTTTCTTTAATTTTACTTGACAACATTCCCGAGTTGCGGTTACAAAAACCTTTTCTGTACCCGATGGGGCAAAACCGTTGAAATATTCAAAGGTTAACAAACCCAATAGACCACGAAAGCCTCATTGTGCTCACAGATTCTTTGCTCGACTATCATCTAATAGCTAAAAATAGCATCGATCATTAACTTCGTAACAACCACCTAAATGCCAATTAAATATATGCATATGAACCTCGAGACGACCGAAACATGATCAAAGTTCTTGTCTTTGGCATGAAAATCCTGAACTTTAAAGGATTCTTGTAACGTAAAAGAGCATTAATCTGATCAAAATCAGAGGGCATTGGTTCAGTAAACAAAGAAGCGCATACGACAAAGTTCATAACAAAAAGGTTACCTAATAAATAAGAAGCTAAAAATCCCATAAAAAGCATACACAGGGAGAGAGTACCAGATGGAGAAGAGCCCAAAAAGAAACAATCGGCAGCTTCTGCAACTGGGTTTGCTTCTTCACAGTCCCATGTAATGAAGGACAATGTAAATCATAGAACCCATTATGAGAAAGATAATTTAAGTCAGAAATAGAGCGATGGGGTATAAAGTCAAGTCAGGAAACGATTTAAACAAAAGAAAAAGAAGAAAAGTGAATCAGATCAGTGGGGTTGGAAAAGAGAAGCCATAGAAAACATAGAAAGAAATAAACTCTCTCGCTTGCTCTCCCTCTGTCTCTCTCTCCCCCCCTCTTTGTTAGGAGGAAGGAGACTAGTGAGCTTAGTATCTGTTGGGGTAATGTTCGTGGGATCATATCATTACCTGTTATGGTACTTCTTCCAGTTCTAGTTACCAGCCTCTTTCTCTCTCTATGTATATTTTAATGTATAAAATTATTATATATACATTTTGTTTTGCTAATTTTATAAGGCAAGTGGGTCACTACTAGGCTTTGAAGACAGAAGACAGTTTCCAACTGCAAGTGCAGGTTGGTTATCTTTTAATTATGCCATGTGTCTCTTGGGCCAATCTCCGTCTTTTACCATTTTGTCCCTCCACCTTTTCCTTTTCTTTTGATGGGCTCATGGGGTCTGGTTAAAAATGTCATTTCTTCTTCTATGTTTTGTTATGTTTTTGTAAGTGCAAGTCAATTTAATCCTTAGTTTAAATGCTAGAAGCAAGTGACCCATAACTTGATGACAGTGATGAAGAGAGGTCAGGACTCAGGACCACTTAGCTTTACGAGAGTGACGGGTCATAGACACCTAGGATTCTTTGCCGCTGTTGGACGCCATTATTGTCAATTTATCATCGGGTACCTAGTACTTACCTATCATTCCATAATATTTAATTACTAATACATGTTCTTCAGTTCTTTACTTTGACGAGGGTAATAGATAAAGGTTAAAGTCCTTTTTGGAAAAGGTTGTAAATCTGCATCCTTTATAGAAATCCACATATTTTAACCACAGTGCAGTGCAAGTGCAGTGTAGACTTTCTTTTACATGAAAGTGAAGATGTTTGTTATTGTGAATTCTCCAAAAATTCATGAATCGATTGTAGTATATACTAAGTAGCTAATAGACTTAGATAAGGTTGTTCCTCTTTTTATTATCAGATCCAGTGCATATTCAATCATGCTCAAATCCAAGACAAAAATTAAAAACCCGCATGGATGAACCGGCTCAGTGCAAAGACGCCGTAAGTGGCGTTACCGCCTCTACTGCTGTCTTCTGGAATTACACAGAACAATTTCTGTTTTTCACCACCAAATGAGCCACAATGACAAACCCATCATAGTTGAAGAAATCAACAACCTGCATAATAGAAAGTACAAAAATTAAAGGAAACACAACATGCATCATCGACCAAGCACCGGTGACTTGCGTCATCTCTGCGGTTGCTGCTTCTTTCGATAACACGTCGTTGCTTCATTCGGACCAGCGCCACTGCCATCACCTGGGAAATCATTCCCGCTGCCCGTGGTTCCTCCATGTCATCGTCAAATACCTCCCCTACTACTCCATGCCGCTGGTTGTAAGATGTTTACATGGTTGCACAGTGACCCGCGAGGAGGGGCTGCAGCGAAAGGCAGAATATGCCTGCATTCCGCCAGACCATCGCACCCCTCTGCCATTGGTTGTTGGCCTACCGGGTCTGGATGTCCTACCAGTTGTGCTTTCTGTCAGGCGGTAGGATGAGGTGGCGGCAGGAACAAGAAAAGGTGTCAGAATCTGACAAAAAAAAAAGAGAAAACTTTAAGCTCCGTTTAATCGGCAGAAAAGTAGAACAAATTTAAAATTTAATTTTTAAAAAAATAAATTTATAGGAAGTAAAAATATTGATACGTTTGAATACTTATACGAATTATAATAGAAAAGTTGAATAAATTTTTATTATAGTGCTTGGTATGCAACTGTATTTCTATTTCATAAAATGTAATTTAATTTTAACTTGTGTTTTTAATTGTATCCTTACAAACTAAATAAAAATTGAAATTGTTAAATAATGTTAATTTGTAATATAAGTTATATTATTAAATATTAATTTTTTCATTTATAATATTCTAATCATATAATATTTTTATATCATAAAAACAATATTGAAAAATACTAAAAAAACCTCAACCAAGAATAAAGATAAATCTTAAAATTCAAATCAAATATCAAAAATTTTTCTAACATTGAAAATAAAAAATGCAAATAGTGCATTATTTCAACCAAACAATCTCAAAATTAAAATAAAAATGCCAAATATCTTCTGAACATTCTAAATTTAATAAATTTGAAAATCTTGAAAACCAATTACTCTTTAAATTTGCCTTAGATATTCTTCTTTGTAAGCATCCTGAAGAGTTAAAAAATAATCCATATGATTTGGATTTTTTTCAAGTTTTATTCCAGCTCTAATATGTTCAGTTTGTGTTAAGTCTTCCATTTTCCAAAGTTCTTCATCTAATTTTCGCCTATTCTCATATTCTTTTTGATTCGACCTTGCAATAGATTCTGTAACTTTAGTCATTTGCTTGTTAGATTTTTCCAAACCTTTAGTAAGCTTTTCAGTGATATGTTCCAAACATGAAACTAAACAATCAGTGTAGCACCTACTCCCATAGGGCATATTTTAGAAGATACCGTCGGTATTTGAGAACACACTCTACGAGGGTGGAGCACTAGAATGGTCAACCAAACTCAGTACTCATTGCAAATTTTTTTCTCAACTATTACACACATTTTTCTTAAAACCAATAATCATTAATAGCCCATTTCACATTTTCAATCACAATTGTTACAAACAATATACACATTGTAAAATTTCAATAATCATTTGGGTCTTTTTCAAATTTGAAACATTTTCAGTCATAAAGTCATTACTCATCAGAATTATTCACATACAATGGTACAATATTTGCGGAATACGTTTTTTAAGACAAAAATAACAGAAAAATATATGCAGACGCCAATTGATCCTGACCTCTATCTCTTACTCAAAAGCAACGGTTAGACTCCAGTTGATTTAAGTGGGTGTCTCCTCTAAACTTGAAAAATATGTTACAAATTGGGGTGAGTTTTGTGAACTCAGTTGAGTAATTATCCTCGATGGTTCACTCTTGTCATGCCAAACAATAATTTATATTATCAAATAATTCATGTTATCTCGATTATCATGTGATATCACGAAACACTTTGTTCATAATTATCACATTTCAAAAACTATAATTCATCATTTCATCGCGATCATGCCAAACATGTTCATCGATAAGTGTTAACACATTTCACGTAATAAAAATCTTCAAAATATTGCAATCATTTAATTTATCCATATCACATGTGTATGCAATTTTTATGAGACTCGAATTCATTTATTATGTTGTTGTGACCGAGTGCCTTTTTCACTGTCCTATATCTGTTGTGGATACTGGGCCCTATCATACTGTCCCTTATCCATTGGGGATACATGGCTCTTTATATATTGAGCTTTAGGCTCTTTCCACAAATGTCTGAGCTTTAAGCTCTTTTTCACTGGCGACTCTGGTCACAATTGCCTTTATATTTCATGCATTCATAGAATAAATGCATTTCACATATTCAATGTAACATCCCCTCACTTATTGAAAAGGGTATTTTGGTAATTTGGGATGAGTTAGGATTATTGAAAGCGATTTTGACATATTCATGCATTTATATATGCACATGACTAATAAATAGTGAATTTTTGCACATGAAATACTTATACATGCATGCATGACATTTTTCCGGTTTTAATTGTGAATAATTGAGTTATATAGAAAAAGTGATTTGTGTGATTGACAATTGGAATTGGAGAGGTTCATAG
>JAOTAY010000190.1:33821528-33875692 GCA_025629805.1 Erythroxylum baracoense | reverse complement strand
TCATATATCAATAAAGATTTATCATTCCATTATCGGATTTGTGTTGTTTATTGTTCTTAATACTCCTAACTCTACCAGTACCTCTGCTGTTTTACTAATGATCATCCTCGCCGTTGGGTCCAATGGGTACCTTGAGTGGAATACTGTTACAATACAAGTTTTCACTCATCACTAAGAGCCACACCCTTTGAAGTTGGTTATGGGCGGCCACCACCCACCATGCTTTCTTATTGTCTTGTGGTTGCAAAATTAGAGACTGTTGACTAGGAATTAAAGGCACGGGATTTGGTTTTAAAGGATCTCCTAGACCGCTTGCTGCAAGCTCATAACTCCATGAAGGCTATTTATGATGCCAAACGTCGG
This sequence comes from Erythroxylum baracoense, assembly GCA_025629805.1. NCBI lineage: Eukaryota > Viridiplantae > Streptophyta > Magnoliopsida > Malpighiales > Erythroxylaceae > Erythroxylum > Erythroxylum baracoense. The sequence goes on along the minus strand of JAOTAY010000190.1, from coordinate 33,875,329 downwards.
GAAGTTAAATTCCAACCAGATGATTTAAATTCCAACCAGATGATTTGGTCGTCCTTAAATTACATCCTCACGGCCAACTTAGTCTCGCTGCAAAGAGGTATTCTAAGTTCTCTCCTCACTATTATGGCCCCTTTTGTATTCTTGCTCAAATTGGTGCTATGGCATATAAGCTCGATCTACCTTCCACTTCCAAATTGCACCCAGTATTTCATGTCTCCTGTCTCATGCCTTTCCATCGCAGCTCAGTTCCTATTGAGCCCACTTTACCGACTCTATCAAAGGGTGAGATTCATTCCTTTTCCCAGGCTATTCTTGACGATAGTTTGCTTAAAAATCAGCCTCGGGTGTTAGTGCACTGGGCAGGCTTGTCCCCTGTGGAAGCTTCGTGGGCAGATGTTGCAACCCTCAAGTCTTGTTTTCCTTCATTTGCTCTTGATTTTCTTAGGGGCGGTGATGTTATGTGCAGAAATGAGATCCCACTTTCAAAGGGCTGGTTTATTGCAAACATGGCAGCATGGAAGCATAATGCGAGAACATGGTGCTGGTTGTTACGTCTTGGCTTCCGGTGGTGCAACTGCTGTGCAATTGTCACTTGTCTACGTAGTTGTTAATTGCTATTTCAATTTTACTTGTGTTAGGAGTCAAGTTGTGGTCAAATGGATAATGGGTTAATTATCTTTTAGTTCAGATAATGTAATCGTAGGGTAGTGGGTTCCTAGTTTGTAGGTAGTAGTTACAATCCTTTTCTTTAAATCACTGTATGATGGAGAATGGAAGGCAATGAACAATTTTGTCCCGGTTTCAAATCACGAGATCTTTGGGTTCTCTCTTTCCAACGAGCCCATTCCTTATCATTCAACATAGGTCATAAAGGCAGAAAACCACGTAAACAATCCCACTCTCAGAATCTACAGGAGGATTTCGTAGTTCATCGCCCTGTAACTCGATCTCAACCATGGGACTGTAACAGACTGTATTACTTTATTAAAATATTTTTATGTAAATTTGTATAACTTCTGGAAACTATCCTTTTTAACATTATCAAAATGATGAAGTGGATTATACAAGCATAAGTAACGGTTTTGCTGCACAGATACAAACCTTGTGGTGAAAGCAATAAAGTGATTTGTATCCTAATAATGGCATAAAGTTGTGAACAAAATATCTGAATGATAATATGGTAGAAGATTTCATATGAAAATCCTTAATACAAGTATGATCTTTTTGGATATTAGAGATTTGGGATGCACTTCGAGCTGCTGCTGAAGCTGACCTAGCCCTTGCTCAAGCCATTGTAGACAGTGCGGGTGTAATTGTTCAGAACGCTGATTTGACAGTATGCTACGATGAGAGAGGTAAAGAATCCTGTTCAATCGTTTGGTAGGGGAAGTTTTCCGCTTAAGCCCAATATTCTATAGAAAATGATGGAGCTTGTCAGACAGTACTTTCCCTAGAAAACCAGGAGTTACTGTGAGTCTGTGACTCAAATTCACATTTTGGCTTATAACTTTGGTTATCATCTTATATATAACAGGTTATAGATAATCTTCGTTCATTCCCTCTTTTCTAATCATTTGCGGACCTTTGTAATTGGCAGGCGCAAAATATGAATTACCGATGTACGTTATAAGCGAGCCAACCAACTTGATCTGTGATTCCTGAAAACTCGAGTAATTGCACCATCCATGGGCAGTAGCGAATGTAAATCATGTACATTTAATTCCTATTACACTGTCCATAAACTCGAACTATTTCATTGCTTACTTTTTTAATTATGCCTATTCAAGTACAGCCCAAATATTGCTTCTTACTGAATTCAAAGGTCTATCAGATAACCGTTGTTCCCAGAGGCTACACCTGGGTTAAGCTGAGGTGTTAATTAGTTAAGTGGACTAGAAATTAATTGCTGGACTATAAGTTGGGCTAGGAGACCTTTTGTGGATGCTGAATTGCTGATTATTGGTCATCAAGCGAATTAGTCGACAGACCTGAATTAACATGCATAATGGCAGCGGCAATTGACTGTTACGGGAGTTCATCTGAACTTAAAAGACAGTAATCTATGAGATGTAAGGATTTTGGTGAACTGACACGTAACTTTCACATATTTGTCTTTAGATATTTCGTTCTTGAAAACTTCCTTGATTCATTTATATCTACTAAAAGCGAGATTTGCATCTTAATATTTATATAAAATATATATTTTTATTTTTACATTAATTTTTGATATTACAACGGTACTCATTATACTATGATCCTTAATGGAGTTTTAATTATATAAAAAAGGTTAATTATAAAAAATTCTAATTTTTACCTAATTTTTAATTATAATTTGAATTTTAAAAAAATAATTAAATATTTAAACTTCAATTTTTTAAACCTTACATTCCTTTTGCCTGTCATTTTATGTTTAATTAATTAATATTAAGTAAAACAAAAAATTATGAAATAATAAACCCTAACTCATTTGAATTTAAGAATTAGTTGCTTGCTACTATTGCTGCCATTTTTCTCTTTAACTCTTCGATTGTTTTGCACCGGATTGTTTTTCTTTAGGATCTGTTCGGTTGGATATTAATTAATAGAATGGAACGTAATGATTTATAATGAAATGGAATGTAATATAGTGAAAAGTTGTTTGAGAGAGATGGGAGGGTTCATAATATAACGTAGTGAAACATTATTTGGAAGATAGATGTAATGGAATGTAATGTATAATAAATGACTATTATATCCCTGATATTAAAATGGTTGTTACAAGAGGTTTAACACTATGATTTTAAAACATAAAATTATGTTTAATTAAAAAGTCACGCAAAACTATGACAAATAAATTTTTTATATTTTTATTTTAAAATAATAAAATTTTAATAAAAGTTTTATTATTTTATTATTAATTATATACGATTTATTATCAATTATATAAAAATAATATTATTAATTATTTAATAAAATTTATTATATTATATATGATTTATATTTAAAAATTATTTATTTATATTTTTATTTATATAGAAATATATACAAACAATTAAAGAATAATTTTTTTATATATTTTCTATTTTTCATTATTAAAAATTTTATTAAATTTTATACAATTTTTTATTAATAATATAAAAATATTATTGAGTAATAAGGTTGTGGACCGTAATAAAAGAATTTGAGGAAAATGAGGTTAGAGTTAGAAGAAACAATTGGTATTAAGAAAAATTATTGAGGATATATTAGGTGGTATATATTTATTAGTTTAAGTTCTATCTTAAACTTCCCAAATCAGAGATTTTTTTTTTTACTGTTTAAGATGGAATGGAATGTAACATGAAACTTCCATCCCATTCTGTTACATTCTATTATGAAACTCTCAACCAAATGATAGAAGTGTATTATATTTTATCCCGTTTTATTATTAACCGCTCAAACAAATAGGGCCTTTTAAGTTCATTGCTAGATTGTATAGTCAATGTTGATCGAAAGAAGTAAGATTTGGGTTTGTTCACGATTCCGAAAGTCAGTCAATAAGAATTGACTTTTAAACTTACAAGTACCACGAAAACGTGATTTTACATATAGGCCATCGGATTTTAAAAAATCGATAGTTATTCTCATCATAAATAATAAAAGTAATATTTTAATAAAATTAAAAAATTATTTAATAATAGCAATTATTAATAACGACCAAGTAATAAACATATAATTAAATCTTTTTCGATAATCTTTTTTGAGGTGTGAGTTAATTTAATCTCCTAACTTTGAAAGTGTGTCGATGCAAATTTGTTTAAAATCATAATTTCCTAACATTAAGAATATGGTGACATACAATTATTCATTTACATCATCGGCTAGTGAAAATCCAAACAAAAATTTATAATTAGAAAATAATCAATGTCAATACTCACAATCTATACTTCTTTATCCATAATCACTTTAACTTTTGAGTGGACTTTTTATAAAAGTGATTAATTACAACTGAATCATATACAGGAAAATTGGTATCTTTTGGAAGATAGGTTACAATTGATAAGAAGTGTCTCTTAAAAAAAGATGAATCCCATACAAAGTTTAATGTCATCACAATTATAATATAAATTTTGTTATTTTTATATGTAAACGTTGGCGTCGAAAATATAATTATCTATTTTATTAAAAATTGATGGTTGATGAAAATAATAAATTATTACTATATTGTGACACAAAATATACTTTACTTTCAAATTTTAGAATTGTTTGGTTTTAATTTGAAGATGAAGGAAAATTTCTTTTCCAATCGCAATAAAGTCATTTGAATACAAGTTTATTTATTTATCATTCGAATGTATAGCTGGTAATATATGTGTATGTGTGTCCACTTAAATACTCTAATAAAGGATGTCCAATATGGCAATGCATCCCCTTTTTCTCCATATTGGATGTTGACGTGTCTACAAATTAGACATAGAAGAACTGAGTGAGATTAAACTGTGATTTACCCCTCCACCACTCTGTCAGGCCGGGGCGGGGGGGCGCCTGGGGTGGGCGATTTCACCTTTTGAGTGCAAGACATAGTCATACGATGAGATTTAATTTAATCAAAGTCCAACCTAAAAAAATTAGAATTCCTAAGCCTATATCTAATCTGATCTATGACATGGGCTAATTTCAAATATCAACCCTATAACGACAAAGGATTGCACTCATCAAAACAGACCAAGATGTGGAGGAATTCTCATACTCTACCAAGTGCAATTGGCCTTAGAGAGTCTAGTGAATGATTAGCATAGAGGAGAATTGTGCTTGCTTTCAAAGACATTTGTAGTGGTTCCATTTTCTTATTGTTTATGGTTCCTTAATCCTTAGATTGCTCTAAATAGACTAGGCTACTAGCCAGGTTTTAGCCAACTTTGTATGACCTTTTGTTTAAACTCTTCTAAAGCTTAGTGCACTAATTTTTTTGAATGCAATTTTTCTTAATTTCCAAAAAAAATTGAATTGTTATAAAACTTTCAAAATTTGAACCCAACCCTTTAGTCTATATCTTATAAAATTTTTAATAATTATATAAAATATAACCATGAAAGATTAATATTACTTTATATATTAGCATATAAAATCACATTAAATTTGAATAAAATATTTAACTATTTTTCAAATAAAAATAATCATAAAGTTATTGTAAAATAAAAATATAATCTCTTTAAAAATCTATAAAAAATAAATCAAGTAAATAAATATAAAATGTACAATTAATATAAGATTTAATAATAAAATATTTATTTAAATGTTAACTAAGGTAGAGTTTCTTAATATCATCATCACTCGAAGAAAAATCATCATCTTTTATTGTGATAAACAATTAAAATAAAATAAATAATTAAAAATATAATTACTTACATAAATAGCTTTGTGTTTTCATTCTTTTTCTTGATAAGTATGTGAATAAAAAATCGCACCTCTTGTAACTACTCTTGGTGTAATAGTAAGCATCAGTTTGACTTGGGGCGGTGGTGATTTAGTGGCTGTGGGTGGCAAAGTTGCTTTGTTACCTACTTCACCTTCACTGAGTGTAGAGTTATTTCGTATCTTTCTATCCCAACTACTGCGTCTTCAAAGACTTAAGCTTTATGATTCTTTTAGTACTCTATCTTAATTCCTATACTAGGGGTTTTCACTTGGAAAAGAAAATGTTCCATACTAATGGATTCAGGTCAATAACCATGAAGCCTAACACTTGGAACATACTACAGCCCTAGGTCATTGACATAACCAGAAGCGACCCTTGTTTGATGTGACAATTATAAGTTGACTTAAATTTAGGATATTTATAAATATAAATCTAAACTGGTTTTGGTAGATTTTCTTTATAACCTAAACTCAACCCATAGATTTTTTGGCTGAATTTTTAATCTCGAACTCAATCTATAGATTAATTCTTAAAACTCAAGTCATTTAAATTATGACCTTAACCCATTCAGCCATATGAGTTCAGACAATTTGTACAAGTCTATTACAAATGACGCATTATATTGGAGACAAATTCACACCACATCCATGTTTTGTCAGAAATGGAAAATTTTTTTATCATGTCCCTTTTGTATTAGGTTATTAATCCCTCTAACATTTTGACGAGCTTACATTAGATAAAAGTCTCAATTGATGCTCGATCTTTGGGAAATTTTTTAACACTTTGTCTACCAAATTTGATAATTGTAGCTAACTAAATTGGTTGCTGAAGGTGAAGTATTAAAATTTCATGATATGTTAGCTTCAAATCATGATTTATTGTGTTTCATTTTGACCTTTTAGCTTCAAATCATAATTTTTTGTTTTTGTTTTTGACCCTGTTTGTTAGTTTAAGTAGATTATGTTTGTCAAGAGCTCATCTAAGCTCATTTTAACCTTTTAGACCATGTTTGATTTCTTGTGTTTCAGATTGATAATATGGGCCATTCTGAGTAAGGTATATAGGCAGTTTATAGGTCAATACTATTTTAGGTAGTTGACAATGGGTAGAATATCTAAATATTTGTTGGTATTATATAATTAGGAATGGTGTAGTTTTCCTTAATATGTTTGGTAAGATATTATGGATTAATGATAGCTTTGTATTGGTTGGCAAGAAAAGAATTGTTATAGTAGAATATACTTATCTTTCTAATATTCTTAAACAAGCGCAAGCTTTTAAATTATGAATTAGAAGCTCCAATGAGAACATATAAGACAAGAAAGAATCTTATAAAGTGGTTTTTTGTTATTGTAAAAGACATGAAGTGTGCTTACTATGAATTCATTTTATATGTATATGATGTTTATGTTAATTAATTTAACTTTATGATCTCTTGTATAAGGTAATGGGAAGTGCAACTTATTTGTTTGGTATGATGGAAAATTCATATAATGAAGTGTTAAAGTGATTAGTAAGCTAATAAACAAAAACATTTAACATGTTAAAATTATTGAGTTATTTGCTACCAAAAAATTACATATTTAGATTTTGATGCTTGTTTTTTAGGTTGTCTATGAAGTTGTGATTACATCAATGTTTTATAAGTTTTTAAAGTCAACTTAATATAGTGATGTGTTTTTTAAAATTGAAATTAATTTATCAGATCCCTAAAGGGAAAATAAGGTTTGTTACAATCAATATCTTCAATTCTAGAGCAATAAAAAGCTACTCATAAAATTCAAATTTAGGAGTGAGTCTTTCCCAGCTTATAAGACTATTTACTTACATAACTTCATCAGTTATTAGCGTCTTATATAGTCTCTAGGTGCTTATTCTTATCATCTTCATTTGACAAGATAAGACCACCTTTTTGTGCCTTACTTTGCTCATTGTAGCTGATCTTTTATACAATTTTTAGTCTTATTTTAGTGCATTTAGTTGCCAATATGAGGAAATTCCATATGTTGGCCATCTCTAAGCTTAACTTGATCTGGGGGTCCCTTAACATTTTGACCTCTTTGATATAATTTAGTGTGCTTCTTATATATGCTTATGCATCTTGCTTGGTGTGTTTGAATTTTCTAAGATTCCTTTCTCACAAAATTGCATATATTGTTCAGTTAGAAGTAATTTCAAAAAAAAAAACTATGTAGTAACATATGCTCAAATGATATGGTTTCCTTTCCCATTCAATAATATCCTCCCAATTACCTTGTTAGTAGTAGTTATCACATAACTGTAAATTAACATTTAAAGAATAACTATTTTTGTAATACCCTATTTTCCATACAAAGGGTTAGAACATAGGATCCTAGACCATGATACATGAGAAATAGCATTTAGAATTTATGAGATGCATTGCATTCACATGCATATCATTAGCATACACACGTGAATATTGATTGTACATATTGTAAATACTATATATGCACTCAATTGACATATTCTGGGGTATGAACGATTTAAAATGATTATGATGTGAATTGTAAATTTTTATGTCTTGAATTTTGATTTGATGGTTTCAATTATTAATTTAGAATTAGGAGATTTATAAATTTAGGAGATTTATAAATTTATGTGTATTTTTAGACTAGGAAAAATTTCAAATGGCAAGACAAATTGACTCATAGTAATAGAAATAAGTGACAATTGGTAGTAGAAATAAGTGACATGTGGCACTTGGATTTATTAACAAGTGGCATAGAAAATTGGGTGACAATTGGCTTAGAGATTTAGTGACAATTGGACTAGATATTTAGAGACATGTGGAACCATGAGTTGAGGACATGTGGCAAGTGACAAGTGTCACAACACTTGCCACACGCCTCACTCACGATATTTACTTACTTAAAAGACCATTCCTTTGTCTTTCATTTTTCTACTATAAGCACTTTTCTTCTTCTTTCTTCTCTCCATTCACAACTTTCACTCTCCACTTTCACAACCATGAATCTTGCCAAAATCCTTCAATTTACTCTTCAATATTTTGTTGTCTTCTTCATATTGATGAAAACCCAGCATATTCTACCTTAAATTTGTGAAGATCGTGTATGCTTGGAGCTAGGGTTACTTGATGATTTGAGAAGGGTTTTGAGCTAAACAAGTATGTACAATCTTTATCTTCATGGTTTGTTTTAATAGAAGCATTTATTATGATCATTAGGGATGATTAATACTAAAAATGGTGTTGATGATGAGTGTTGGAAATTTTGATGAAGGAATGGATATAAATATGTTCCGTTTTTAGATGTATAAAAATGTAGATCATTGGTTGTTATAGAGATGAATTAGATTGAGTTTTGAAGCTAAAGAAAAGGTTAGTGTAGTGTTCTTGAAATGAGAAGAATTGGGATTTATGTATGATAATGAGTGATGGTGAACATGTTCTATTTTTGTTTAAATGATGAACAATAGTTTATGGATTGTTTTATGGATTTTTTAAGATGGAAATGAGGTGAGAATGAAGAGAAAATTAAGTAGAAATGATAAACTATGCATAAGATTCTGGAAAAACATTAAAGGATTGGCTAGGAAAATTTTGGATAACATAACCCACGATCATGGAATGCCTCCATGATCGTGGAAAATGCAAGGAAATGGCTGAAAATTTTGGAATGGCTTAACCCACGATTGTGGGAAGTCCTCCACAATCTTGGGAAGGGCCATAAATGTGCATTCTTCTCTTTTAAGTGATATTTGAACCAACTATTGATAAGATACTTTCCTATGGTGCAATTAGACTTGATTAAGGCTTGAAATGAACCTAGTTTAATGCTTGATTAATGGGTTAAAGTTCTTGGTATGTTTAGATGCATAATTGAGGTTATAACTAAGAAATGGATGGCTGATAACAACGTATCAAAATCTAGAAAATTTGGAGTCATTATAGGAATGAAGTGTTCTTAGGAATGTAAATGTGATCTAAAGGATATGAGTAAGGTATATTAGGTATGAATGAATGAGAATTTGGGTATTGTGTGATTATATAATGCTAGGACAACATTGCTGAATGAATGATTAATGATATTAGAATGAGAAAGTATTCTTGAGGTATCATCCTAAGTGAAAACTAGACATATCCAAGTGATAATGTTTGAATGATCAAGACTTATGAGTAAAGGCTCAAAAACTAGACATATCCAAGTTATAATGTTTGAATGATCAAGACTTATGAGTAAGGGCACATACTCGGGAATAGTCAATTGAGCATGCATTTTACATAACACATATGCATATCTGTATGATTGAATACTTATGTGTATTGCATGATTTAGACACTCAAGTCAAACGTCAACATCTAAACATTGCCGGTTTGTCAAGGCAGTAGCTATCTGAAATTTACTGTAAGTCAACCTAGATGTTTCTCACTATAATTAATTGTATTTGCTTAAATTTTAATTATTGAACTGATATTTATGTGAATGTGATAATTCCAGACATCGATGATCCGAGGAGTTTGATAATTGAGATTGCATTAGAAGTGTTCATAATTGAATGTGAATCGGGGAAAATAAGTGTACTCAATAAAATTGTTGAATGCTGGACTTAGGTCTGATGAAAATATGAAAGTGATTGTGCATAATGAATGAAAGTGATTGATTGCATATAATGTGAATTGATGCATCTCATTAGATTGAAATGGATGATCAGATAAAGGAAGTTATAACCGGAGTGACCAGTGAAAAAGAGCTTAAAGCTCATAAATGTGTACAAAGAGCCATATGCGAGATTGCATTGGAAGTGTTCGTAATTGAATGTGAATTAGGAAAAATAAGTGTACTCAATAAAAAAGTTGAAAGTCGGACTTAGGTCTGATGAAAATATGAAAGTGATTGTGCACAATGAATGAAAGTGATTGATTGCATATGATGTGAATTGATGCATCTCATTACATTGAAATGTATGATTAGATAAAGGAAGTTATAACCGGAGTGGCCAGTGAAAAAGAGATTAAAGCTCAGAAATGTGTATAAAGAGCCACATGCTCAGTATTAAAATGATTCCGGTATCCACAATGAATATGGGACAATTATTAATGAATCCGGTATCCACACCGAATACGGGATAGTTAAAAAGGTGCTCGGTCACAAAAAAGTAATAATGAAAGTAGAGTCACATATGCATTTGCATATATGATTTGATATGTATTAAATGAATGAATTATTTAGATTGTACTGTAATGAAAACGTGAAATAGTGTACATAAATTGTATTTGTTAAAGCATGATCAAAATGTGAAAAGATATGCAATATTTGATTGTATGATTTATCTGTGAATTGTTCTTATGATTTGAAAATGAGTAAACCATCCTATTCAATATATGTTGATGTGATTTGTTTGCAAATTGATTGGAGAATTGTCTTTATGGTTTGAAATGAGTGAGCAAATCGATGATGGTTCACTCATTGAGTTCGCAAAACTCTTCAAAATTGTAACGTTGATTTTTAGGTACGAGAGAGGAGACCTAGCTATTAGGACACTCTAGAAGCAGTCTAGTACTACATTTTTGGACTCAAAGAATGGTTCAAAGGTCAGTCAGCTGACATTGAGGAGTTAGATAGAATACTTTTGTATAGTGTTCTCATTTAATGTAGAATGTTGTAAAGAGTAGCAAACACTAAGATATTTTTGTGATACTGTATATATGGATTATGTAGCGAAATGCTACAATGTAGATTATGCTTTATAAATGAAATGAGGAGTTTAATATTTGAATATTTGTGGTATATATGTATGATGCCATAATAAGTGAATGTGATTGCTCTAACATGTTGCTTTCATAGGGTATGTTCTTGAATTTCCTCGAGAAGTTCGGGTATGTACCCCGTGAAGGTGGTGCGTTACAAGATTTTGGTATCAGAGCATAGTTTGGCATTCATAGGGATATATATAGACATTTAGAAATGATATATAATGAGAGACTCAGATAGTAATCGTGATTATTATTTATTATAGGTCATCCATTATAGGTGATCAAATTAGAGAGTCAGCTGACCTAGAGTCTGTAGGGGCTAGTAGAGATTCTCTAGTACCTCGATCTGAACAAGTGCCTAAGAGAATTCCTGAGAGGAGAGAAAGGAGATATGATAAACTTAGAAAGCATGGGGCTATAAACTTCTACAGAAGTACAGACCCTGCTGTGGTAGAGGGTTGGCTAGAGAGAACAGAAAAAATCTCTGACCAGATAGAATGTGAGTTAGACAAGAAGTTTGACTACGTGGTCTCGTTACTGCAAGGTCCAACTTATCAGTGGTAGAAGACTATCGCCGCAATACCATCAGGCCTTGTAGTTTAATATTGGAAGACTTCTTGAGGGTCTTTAAGGAGAATTTCATGCCAAAGATCTATCTGGATAGGAAGATGAAGGAGTTTTTAGATCTAAAGCAAAGAAGTCTCTCTGTAGCCGAATATGAGATAAGATTTTATGAGTTAATGGGATATGCTACTGCACTGATTTCAACTGAGGAGGAAAATGTAGACAGTTTGAGGATGGGCTGAATATAGAAATTACAACGAGGTTAGCTATTACAAATCTGAGCAGTTTTACTTAGCTGAGAGCTACCTCAATCAGAATTGAATAGTTGTTGAAAGATGGACAATGAGAGTACATGCAAGAATTCAGAACGAAGAGGCAGGGTGAGTCCCAAGTTGATTATGGAAAAAGGTTCAATAAACACCAGAATAGATGCTTCGCCATCGATTAGATCAAGATAATCAGGGTTTAGATCAAGAGACAATTTTATACAAGCTGGTAGTGGTAGAGGTATAGTATTTGGGCAAATGCCTAACTATGAACACTATAGGAAGAAACATAGTGGAGAATATTGGAAGTTATCAGGAGCTTGCTTTTGTTGTGGCTCCTTTGAACACCATATTAGAGACTGTCCTACAGTTTTCGTAGTACAGTCTGGAGTGAGAGGAGGATCAATAACTGAGACAACTGTCCAACAGAGTAGAGCTAGTGGATTTGGATTGAGAGGCAGAGGTAGAGGCAGAGTGAGTTCAGCTGGTCCTACTGTCAAGACTGAGGTGCGAAGCAATCAACCGCAGTCTTAGGCTAGAATTTTTGCCATCACCAGACAAGAGGCTCAGAACTCCCCAGATGTAGTAGCAGGTGTGTTAAATGTCTTTAATTTTGAAGCATTTGTATTGCTAGATCTAGGATCTATGCATTCATTTATCACACATCATCTGACATCTAAACTAAATTATGAGAGAGATGTTTAATTGTGGACTAGAGGTTAGTACACCAATAGGTAGTACTACAGTGATAGGAGAAGTGTGTAAACGATGCATGATTCAAATTCATCAGGCAGAATTGGAAGCAAATCTGATAGTATTACAGTTGAATGAGATAGACCTCATCTTAGGTATGGATTGACTTACTGCTCATAGGGCTGTGATGAACTACCATACTAAGGTACTAAGGAGGTGATCCTTGAATCTCCTAATAAGCCAAGAGTAATCTTTCGAGGTATTAGTCAAGTAGTGTCAGCCATATTGATATTGTTAATGAGTGCTTTGAGATTAATTTGAGGAGGATATGAGACTTATCTAGCCTATGTAGTTGATGCCTGTACAGAGCAGACAACACAAGATATTCATATTATTAAGGATTTCCTAGATGTGTTTCTTACTAAATTATCTGGTTTACCCTCAGATAGGGAGACAGAGTTTGTTATTGACTGATTTCTAGGTATTGATCCTATATCTATTCCTCCATATAGGATGACACCTGTATAACTTAAGGCTTAGTTACGGGAGTTATTAAATAAGGGTTTTATCAGACCTAATATGTCACCATGGGGAGCTCCAGTTTTATTTGTGAAGAAGAAAGATGGGACTATGAGGTTATGCATTGATTATAGACAGTTGAATCGGGTAACAGTTAAGAATAAGTATCCTTTACTGAGAATAGATGACTTACTTGATCAGTTACAGGGAGCTCAGGTGTTCAATAAACTAGATTTGAGATTAAGGTACTATTAGTTGAAGATAGCAGAGGTTGATGTACTAAAAAATGCATTCAAAACAAGATATGGGCTCTTTGAATTTATGGTGATGCCTTTTGGGTTGACTAATACGTCAATAGCTTTTATGGCTATGATGAATAAGATAGTTCAACCTTATTTAGATGATTTTGTGATTGTATTCATAGATGATATTTTACTATATTCAAAGAGTAGAGAGGAACATTCTGAGCACTTAAGGTTAATCTTAAAAATAATGAGAGAGAAGCAATTGTACGCCGAGTTCAGTAAGTGTGACTTTTGGCTCGATGAAGTAGTATTCTTGGGACATATAGTATCTGGATAGGGCATACAGGTAGACCTAAGGAAAGTTGAAGCAGTAACGAAGTGGGAAGCTCCGAAAAATGTATCTAAGATTTAAAGTTTTCTTAGATTAGTAAGATACTACTGGAGTTTTATAGAGGGGTTTTCATTGATCTCAGCCCCTTTGACAAAACTTACGATGAAGAATGTACCATTTAGATGGACTGATGAATGCCAAAGGAGTTTTGAGGAGCTAAATCATCATTTAATTACAACACTAGTGTCCATTTAGATTTGGAGGTTATGTGGTGTATAGTGATGCTTTATACTAGGGGTTAAGATCTGTACTGATACAGTATGGCAAAGTAAATATGCATCGAGACAGTTGAGGTTTCATGAGTTCAATTACCCAGTTCATGATCTAGAACTTGTTACAGTAGTATTTGCTTTGAAAATTTGGAGACATTATTTATATGGCGAGATATTTTAGATATTCACTAATCATAAAAACTTGAGATATTTGTTGAATCAGAAAGAATTGAATATGAGACAACGACGAAGATAGAATTGCTCAAAGACTATGATTGCATAATTGAGTATCACCCTGGTAAAGCTAATGTGGTAGCTGCTGCATTAAGCAGAAAATTAGATAGTAGTGTGGCATAAATGCGGACATCGAGGTTGCTAAACCTAGTGCAACTGAGAGCATTGAATGTTGAGCTGAATTTGGGGCAGAATGAGGCATTGTTAGCTACATTTAGGTCGATGTTATATAAACGGATTAGAAAATCCCAAAGTAAGGATCCAAAATTTTTGAATCTTATTAAGAAGTTGAAAATGAATCTGAATTCTGAGTTTGACTTGAGAAATGATACATTGTGGTTGAAATAGAGATTGTGTGTACTTGATATGGGTGGACGGAGAACAAAGATTTTAGAGGAAGCACACATAGCAGCCTATGCTATGCATCCTAGTACTACCAAGATGTATAATATCTGAAACAACATTTCTAGTGGCCAGGGATGAAGAAGCAAATGGCTAAATATGTGGCTAAGTGTTTGACTTACCAACAGATTAAAGCAGAGCATCAGGCTGGAGTTGGGAAGTTAAAGTCATTGCCTATTCTGGAGTGGAAATAGGAGCGAATTGCTATAGATTTTATTATAAGTTTGTCTAGGACTCTGAGGCAAGATGATGCCATATGGGTCATTATTGACAGATTGATGAAGTCGGCTCATTTCTTACTAGTGAGAGAGAATAATACACTGGATCAATTAACTCGGAGGTATATAAATGAGATAGTGAGGTTACATAGGGTCCTAGTGTCTATTATATCAAACCGAGACCCTAGATTTACTTTGAGATTTTGGGGTAGTTTACATACAGTTTTGGGTACAAGAATGAACTTTAGTACAATATTTCATCCTTAGACAAATAGATAGAGTAAAAGAACTATTAAGATTGTTGAGGATATGCTCAAAGCTTGTGTTTTGGAGTTCTAAGGAGCATGAGATGAATATGTAGCTCTGATTGAATTTGCATATATTAATCATTATCATAGTAGTATCAGTATGGCACCATATTAAGCGTTATATGGTAGAAAGTATCATTCGCCTTTGTATTGGGATGAAGAAGGCCTACGGATTGTTGAAGGCACATAATTGATTCAAGAAACTGTTGATAAGGTTAAACTGATCTGAAATAGAATTAAAGTATCACAAGCCTGACAAAAGAGTTATGTGGATTAGCACTAGAGGGATATAGAGTACAGAGTAAGAGACAAAGTGTTTCTGAGATTATCCCCTAGACGAGGTGTGCTAAGATTTTGTAAAAAGGGTAAGTTAAGCCTTAAATACATTGGTCCGTATGAGATTATTAAGAGAGTTGGACCATTGGCATATAAGTTAGCACCACATACTGAAATGTCTCAGATTCACAATGTGTATGCTTAGAAGATATCGGTAGGGGCTAACACATGTGATGCCAGCATAGGAAGTTGAAGTTGCTAGTAATCTAAGTTATGTTGAGGAATTGATTAAGATAGTCAGCTATCAGAGGAAGAAATTGAGAAACTGAGTGATCCAATTGGTTAAAGTCCTTTGGAGGAATCATTCGAGTGAAGAAGCTATATGGGAAACGAAGAAGAACATGAGGAATCAGTACCCCCACATATTTGATCAATCAGGTAAGAATTTCGAGGATGAAATTTCTTAAGGGGGAGAGAATTGTAATATCCCATTTTCAATACTAAGGGTTTAGACATAGGATACTAGACGATGATACATGAGAAATAACATTTAGAATTTATGAGATGTATTGCATTCACATGCATATCATTAGCATACACACGTGAATATTGATTGTACACATTGCAAATACTGTATATGCACTCAATTGACATATTCTGGGGTATGAACGATTTAAAATGATTATGATGTGAATTGTGAATTTTTATATCTTGAATTTTGATCCGATGGTTTCAATTATTAATTTAGAATTTATTTGTTAAAATTAGGAGATTTATAAATTTATGTGAATTTTGGACTAGAAAAAATGTCAAGTGACAAGACAAATTAACTCATGGTAATAGAAATAAGTGACAATTGGTAGTAGAAATAAGTGACATATGGCATTTGGATTATTGACAAGTGGCATAGAAAATTGGGTGACAATTGACTTAAAGATTAAATGACAATTAGACTAGATATTTAGAGACATATGGAACCATAAGTTGAGGACATATGGTAAATGACAAGTATCACAACACTTGCCACACACCTCACTCACGATAATTACTTACTTGAAAGACCATTCCTTTGTCTTCCATTTTCTGCTACAAACTCTTTTCCCCTTCTTTCTTCTCTCCATTCACGACTCTCACTATCCACATTTATAACCTTGAATCTTGCCAAAATCCTTCAATTTACTCCTCAGTATTTTGTTTTCTTCTTCATGTTAATGAAAACCCAGTATATTCTACCTTAAATTTGTGAAGGTCATGTATGCTTAAAGCTAGGGTTACTTGATGATTTGAGAAGGGTTTTGAGCTAAACAAGTATGTACAATCTTTATGTTCATGGTTTGTTTTAATAGAATCATTTATTATGATCATTAGGGATGATTAATAGTGAAAATGGTGTTGATGATGAGTGCTAGAAAATTTGATGAATGAATGGATATAAATATGTTTTGTTTTTAGATGTATAAAAATGTGGATTATTGGTTGTTATAGAGATGAATTAGATTGAGTTTTGAAGCTAAAGAAAAGGTTAGTGTAGTGTTCTTGAAATGAGAAGAATTGGGATTTATGGATGATAATGAGTGATGGTGAACATGTTCTGGTTTTGTTTAAATGATGAACAATATTTTATGAATTGTTTTATGGATGTTTTTGAGATAGAAATGAGGTGAGAATGAAGAGGAAATGAAGTAGAAATGATAAACTATGCATAAGATGTCTTGGATATAGTATGTAGAGGTTTAAACCTGGAAAAACATTAAAGGATTGGCTAGGAAAATTTTGGATAACATAACCACGATCATGGGAGTGCCTCCACGATCGTACGAAATGCAAGGAAATGGCTGGAAATTCTTGAATGACTTAACCCATAATCGTGTAAAGTCCTCCACGATCATGGGAAGGGCCATAAACGTGCATTTTTCTCTTTTAAGTGATGTTTGAACCAATTATTGATAAGATACTTTCCTATGGTGCAATTAGACTTGATTAAGGCTTGAATTGAACCTAGTTTAATGCTTTATTAATGGGTTAAAGTGTTTGATATGTTTAAATTGATAATTTAGGTTATAACTAAGAAATGGATGGTTGATAACATTGTATCAAAATCTGGAAAAGTTAGAGTCATTATAGGAATGAAGTGTTCTTAGGAATGTAAATGTGATCCAAAGGATATGAATAAGGTATAATAGGCATGAATGAATGAGAATTTAGGTATTGTGTGATTATATAATACTAGAAAAACATTACTGAATGAATGATTGATGATATTAGAATGAGAAAGTATTCTTGAGGTATAAACCTAAGTGAAAACTAGACATATCTAAGTGATAATTTGAATGATCAAGATTTATGATTAAGGACACATACCCGGGAATAGTCAACTAAGCATGCATTCTACATAACACATATACATATGTGTATGATTGAATACTTATGTGATTAATCAAAGTATTAATGTGTATAAATGTGTGTATTACATGATTTATACACTCAAGTCGAATGCTAACATCCAGACATTGTTGGTTCGTCGAGGCAATAGCTATCTAGAGCTTACTGTGAGTCAACCTAGATTTTTCTCACTAGGATTGATTGTATTTGCTTAAATGTTAATTATTGAGCTAACATTTATGTGAATGTGATAATTCTGGTCATCGATGGTCCAAGAAGTTTGATAATTGAGATTGCATTGGAAGTGTTCATAATTGAATGTGAATTGGGAAAGATAATTGTTCTCAACAAAAATATTGAATGTCAGCCTTAGGTAAAATGAAAATATGAAAATGACTGTGCATAACAAATGAAAGTGATTGATTGCATATAATGTGAATTGATGCATCTCATTACGTTGAAATGCATGATCAGATAAAGGAAGTTGTGACCGGAATGGCCAATAAAAAAGAGTTTAAAACTAAAAAATGTGTATAGAGAGCCACAGGCACATTATTAAAATAAGTTCAGTATCCACAATGCATACGGGACAGTTATTAATGAGCCCAGTATTCACAATAGATAGGGACAGTTTAAAAGGTGCTCAATCATAACAAAGTAATAATGAAAATGGAGTCACATACGTATTTGCATATATGATTTAATATGTATTAAATGAATGAATTATTTGGACTGTTCTATAGTGGAAAAGTGAAATAGTGTACACAAATTGTATTTGTTGAAGCGTGATCAAAATGTGAAATGATATGCAATATTTGATTATATGACCTATCTGTGAATTGAAATGTGAATTGTTCTTGTGATTTGAAATGACTGAACTATCTTATTCAGTACACATTGATGTGATTCGTTTGTAAATTGAATGGAGAATTTTCTTTATGGTTTTGATATATGAGTAAGCACATCGATGATGGTTCACTTACTGAGTTTGTAAAACTTATCAAAATTACAATGTTGATTTTTAGCTACGAGAGAGGAGACCTAACTATTAAGACACGCTAGAAGAAGTCTAGTACTGCATTTTTAGACTCAAAGAATGGCTCAAAGGTCAGTCAGCTGACATTAAAGAGTTAGATAGAATACTTTTGTATAGTGTTCTCATTTCATGTAAAATGTTGAAAAGAGTAGAAAATACTAAGATATTTTTGTGAAACTGTATATATGGATTATGTAGCGAAATACTACAATGTAAATTATGCGTTATAAATGAAAAGAGGAGTTTAATCTTTGAATATTTATGTTATATATGTATGATGCCATAATAAGTGAATGTGATTGCTTTAATATGTTGCTTTCATAAGGTTCGTTCCCGAATGTCCTTGAGAAGTTCAGGTCTATGCCCCCTGAAGGTGGTGCGTTACAATTTCACACTCTCTAACTACAAGTTACAGAGGCCATAGTTAATAATGATGTTGTTATTGTTCCCTTTTATTTGATCCATGGTTTTAAGTCTGCTTTTAATGGTTGACCAAAGTATAAAGAATGCTTTAGGTAGTCTCTGCTTATGCCAGATTGGCCTAAACTGAGGGACCCTTTGTATATATGTTTTAAAGATAATTTGACATGATTGTTTTTTAATAGCTTAGAGGAGTGTGGCAGCTAGATTTGAATCTTCGATGTCTAAGTTTGAATTATTGGTTGGGATGTTTTCCATTGTAACAGATGCTGTAGAGCAATTCACCTTCTTGTATGATTTTTTTAACCATGGCTTAGTTTAATATTATATGTCTCATGCTGAAAAGCTCAGGGAATTTATGAAGATGTCTATGTTCATTCTTGTTATTATACCAAAAGGAAGTGGATTCCCCATTACCAACTTTGTTTTTCATCACTCCACTTATATTGTCTCTCATTTTGAGGAGTTTTGCCATTGATTAAGATTAGTTTGATCTTGTTTCTCTCAATTTAAGATAGAATATATGAATCATAGTGCTTCTTTGTTAGTGAATATCCTCTATATTCTCTTGGTCGTCATCACTTTGGTTGTTCATATGATTAAGCTTTTGCCTAAACCTCTAGCCTTTTTAAGCAGTCACACATCTGACAATATCACCTTAACACCTAAGGAAATATAAATTGTTCCTGTGTATAACAAGTTTCTCAAAAGTTGTTCTACAACCTTGAATAGGTTTTATGGGAATATGATGTGTGTGAACCAATATGCAAGCAAATATAAATTGTTCTTGAGTATAACAAGTTTCTCAAAAGTTGTTCTACAACCTTGAATAGGTTTTATAGGAACATGATGTGTGTGAACCAATATGCAAGCAAATTATTAAGTACTAGAGTACAAGCTAAAGTCTTCTAATAAATGAGAGCAATCTATTATTCCATTGGCTAACTCTCTCATAGATTGTTCGAAATAGAGGTTGGCAATCCTCAAATGTTAATTTCTTGGTTGTTATATAGATACCTAGGTACTTAAATGGTTGCTTTATAACTCATAGCATTGAAACAGAGATAAACTAATAAGCTTGGTGGGCTGGTCTTACAAAGACTATCAAATGGATCTTATCCATATTGATTGTTCCTTATTGATTGTTAACCTTGATAGCTTATTGAAGACTTGTAATGGATTCACTAAAATCTTGATTTAATTGGTGTTAACTACACTTAAAAGCAACAAATTATTCACAAAAGAAAAGCCAAATATCTTCAATTCTTTACATTTGTTATTGAAAAGTAAATTTGTATCCATTTCCACTATTATACTTATTTAGTCTATTGAACACCTTTATACCAAGTGTAGATAGGTATGAAAATAATGGATCATTTTGCCTTAGCCCTTTAGCTCTTTGAATTAATTTTGTTGGTTCTTCATTGATTGGTATATTGTATAAAGTTGTTGTTAAACAATGTTTAATATAGCTCCTAAATTATAAAGGGAATATAAAAGCTTCCAATGTATACATAATGAAGTTTTAGTTGATTAAGTTAAAAGCCTTATGAAAGTCAATCTCTATAACAAAACTCAATCGGCCCCTTTTTTTTGGTGATAGCTTTTAAAAAATTGTTCTGCCAAAAGTATATTATCTCCTATTGTCCTTCCTTTTATAAACGTCCTTTGACTTGGATTAGCAATGTTATGTTAATGTAGCCAAATTTAGCTTATTGAAATATGGTTTATTAGCTTAGCTGTTATTTAGTTTCACTTATATTTTCCTGATATGATTTTTAGTTTTTATTTCCTATATTTACTTTCTGTTTTTTAAATTATTTGGTTATTAATGTCAATAAGTTATATTTTTAGTATTATTAATAATAAAATATTAGATAAAACTTATAAATAAATTAATTTTATGAACTAATTAAGTAAATAATTTTATTTTAATAGTTTATACAATAATTATTAATAAATATGAGCTAAAATAATTATATTTTATTAAAATAAATAATTAAATAAGTAAATTTATTTTTAAAAATATTTATTTTAATATATATTTCGAGTATTAAAACTAAATTTATTTAAAATTTTTACATTTTAAAGATATTTTAGATTTAAAATACATTTATTAAATAATTATCAAATTCGAAAGTTTTTATTTTTAAAAAAAATTTTGAATTTTAAACTAGTTATAAAATTAAATTAAGTAATTATATTATATTATTATTCAAAATTATTATTAGAGGGAGAGCTTTGGAGCAACTAGTAAAGTTGTTCTTTTGTGACTATAAGGTCATACGTTTAAATCACGAAAACAGTTGCCTTGTAAAAATACAAAGGGAGGGTTACGTACATTATGGCCCTCCCTAGACCCCCACAAACCGGAGAGCCTTGTGCACTGGGTATGTTGACTTTTTATTCATAATTATTATTACTAATTAATCTTAAATAATCAAATCATATATATTTATTTAAAGGTAAATAATATTATAACAAAAATGAAAGTAAAAAATTCAGTTTTTATATTTTTTATAATTTTTTGAAAAGCTAGAAATATTCATAAACTTCTAATGAGAGTCAATTACAAAATTACTTAAGTCTAAGCTGACTTGAAAACCACTAGAAGAAAACTATATCAATTGATAGATAATGTAAGCTTCAATAATTACAAATTATAGATAGTTACTTGCTCTTAGCTTCAGTCTTTTGCATGTAATGGTATAAGAAGAGACCTTTAAGTAATTTCCATTAAGTCACTTTCTGTTATTCAAATGGAAGGTTCCATTTGGGTGCCAAATCCCTATTGCATCTCTAGTTTAACTTATGGGCGAGCAATCAATCTTTAACAATGTCCATTGTTATAGAGGTTAACTGTTGATCATATGCAAACTCCTCTATAAAATTTTTTTAAAATCCTTTCCATCCATATACCAATGAGCTTAAATATGATCCGATATGTATACTTTCTTTTATGGTTTCTAGCATCAGTATAACAGAGTTTGCCATCTCAATGAGGGAATATTTATGTAGCATAAATCATTATCCAAGATGAAATTATCCTTGGGTATTAATAATCAAAATGTAGATTATCCATAGATTTAGTAGCTTGATTACATAATACATGTAATTCAGATAATTATAAGGATTCTTTTAAGCCATCAAGTGTCCTAAGCTTGCTTTAATAAGCAACCAGAGAATGATAGAGGCTTAGGGGCAGGCCTGATCATACTAAACTAAATCATATCAGGGGACTTTGGGGATCTACTCCATTAGAACGCTTATACAAGAGAGATTTGTGAAAGTTCCAAACTGATGTCTTCTCCACCTAATTTGATCTTCTTCTTAGTTTGGATGAAGATTAATCATCAGGTTGCTTACAATAGAAGAGTTAGAGATCAGTCCACTATATTCTGTTAAAGCTTTAAACACAATGGTATTGTCTCCAATTGCGCTCCTTAAAAAATCAAGTTCATGAAATTCAAAAAAAGGTTTTAAAAAGGACCAGTCGTCTTTCTAAAATGAGGTTAAAGTGCCATTACTAATCCAATTTCTAAACTCAATCATATATCTTTGCTAACTTTAATATATGAGATAGCGTATAAGGTATTATGTTTAGGGTCTTACTTCCAAATGCTCAAATCTTTTATATAGTAGGAACAAATCTATTTCACCCATAATGAGCTTTTGTCATTTAGAAACCACCAAATTCTTTTAAACATCTGCACCTGGTTGATAATTCTAAGAGGAAGAATTCTAAGTCCCCCTCCCCCTCTTCTTGTCTCTATATAGCTCTTCCCATTTTACTTGAGCCAAGGATTTACTAATGTATATCCAAATTAGATTAACCTCCTTAACATTTTTTCAATATCTTTGTTTGTATCTTTTAGTAACCAAAGGTGGGATGACTAATAAACAACAAGTTGTTTAATATTGAATTAAACAATTGTATTTTGCATACCATTAATAAACACTTGTTATACCAACTCATAAATCGAGAGTTAATACTTTCAAATAAAGGTTTAAAATCTGTATATGTGGGTCTTTTGGAAGTTATTAGGATACCTAACTAGGTAATTAGAGGTTTAGTTATCTTTAGGCTTATTATAAATGCTAAGTAATTGGAGATTGCTCCTACATTTGTGGATACTATAAGTTGGCTTTTATCCTTATTTACATAGAGACTGAAGAGAGCTTTGAAAACATTAAAAGTTATCATTAAAATAAAATTGAATTAGTCTACTTTGGAGAAAAGCATCAAATCATTTGCAAATGATAAGTTGATTGTTCTCTGAGACTTATATCTAGAGTGGAACATGAAGCATTTATTTTGACTGAGTCATAAGGATCTTTATAACCAGAGTGAATAGGGAGGGGGAATAAAGGGTCCTCCTGCCTTCGTCCCCTTACTTCTTTAATCAGGTTTGTGGGCTATTCATTTACTTAAATACCATAAAAGATAGTGTTTACACAATGAGAGATCCATTTAATAAAGAATGCAGGGAAGCCAAAGGCAAATAAAGAGTTATAAATGAAGTTTTAATTTAATAAATAAAACGCCTCACGATAATCAAATTTGATGGCACAATTCTTACTTGAATACTTTCTATTATAGTTCTTAAATTATTCTTGAACTAGTAGCACATCGTTCTTTATTATTCTTCCACTAATGAAAGCTTCTTGAGAGATATCTGCCATTTTTGGAATCATTGGCTTTAGCTTATTAGCTTGTAAATTTTCAATTATCTTGTATATAGTGTTACAATAAGAGATAGGATGAAAATAATTTAGGTGATTGGGGCTTGTACATTAAAGATTAGGCAAATATATGTCTTGTTTAGCTCTTTTAACATGCTTCCATTCTTAAAGAATTTAATAATTGCATTTGTAGCTGTTATTTTAGTTAAAGGATAAGTTTTGTAAAAGAAGTAAACATTAAAACCATCAAGTCCTAGTAGCTTATTAGAATGAAGTGAAAAAAGGGCCTCCTTTATATCTTTATCTTCAAAAGGTTTGATTAAAGCCTTAACTGATTAAGTAAGGATATGTTCCTTAACAATGGATTTCACCATATTGACATTAGATGAAGCATTAGAATTTGTTCCATTTATTTGGTAAAAAAAGATGAAATCCTTATGAAGGTCTTCTTTAGAGTTAATCACATAACCATTTTCATCCCTTAGTTAAGTATTTTTATTGATATTCCTATTTTTAATAAAAGTTATGTAGAAGAAATGAGTGTTTATATCCTTATCCTTTAGCCAAAATGTCTTGGACATTTACTTTAATAAGGAACTGCTTAATTATGTCATTTTGTTATAGTGAATTAAAGTTCTTTCCTCTTCTTTCTATAGCTGATTATTATGAGAGGCTTTATAAATAGCACCTTAAACTCTGTTAAGTTCCCTCTTAGCCTTTTTAATTGCTACTTGATTTTTGGAGCATTTTATATTATTAAGTTTCTTTAGTACATGTTTTACTCACTGTAGATTTCTCATGTAAATAATTGTTGAAACGAAATAAGAATTTCCTACTTTGCTAACTGAGAATGTTTTGTATAAGAATTAGGGTATGGTCAGATAGTAAATGACTGTAGATAGCTTACTTTCTCTTTGGAAAGCTTTGCATCTATAAATGAATAACAATAGCTTTATTCAACTTCTTCCTTATTAGCTAATTCACCATTCTGTTTGTTAGTCAATGTGTAAAATTTTCCTTCCATTATGAGATTTGATTGCCATATTCTTTAAGTTTATCAGAATGATTCCTTAAGCACATACTCCCTTCTATTGAATACAACATACTATTGAAGTCTACTATGATCATCCATGGCTCGTAAAATGTTTATATCAATCTCCTTGAGTTTGTTTCATGACATAGTTTTTTGAAAATTATAATTGATAGAATAAATTAGTAAGGTTTGGAAATATTACATTTGTATGTTTCATCTTGATTAGTAGGTGAATCAGATGTTACTCCACAAAATTGGTGTAGATTCCACTTCATTAGTATCAAAAGCATTAGTAATCTTCTATGTAATGGCAACTATAATTTGTGATAAAAGACCAGTGCTTTTTAAAGAAGCTTAAGTTCTTATAATTACTTTCCTTAATTCTAGATCCCAAAAGGCCTAACAAAAAAGGCTTAGATTTTTATACATAATTTATAACCATTTGCTATTTATTAGGCTATTAGGGCTTCTAATGTTCAAAACTATGTTAGACATTAAGAAGAAGATGTTGATTTTTTTCTTCCTCTTAAAGATTCTCCTTGTGACTATTTAAAAGTTAGGCTTTAACTGTGCATCTCTTGCAAGCTTTCTAGTTAGATTGCTAGGAGTTTCCAGAGGTGCTTTTATTGTATTATAATTAGTTACCTCACGTTGGTTAGATGGTTCCATAGCCTATATGTCCTCAATTGATATTTGTTAACCCTGAATTTCAATAACTCACAGTATAGGTACTCATTGTTATTAATAGTATTAGAGGGACCATCTTCTAAAGTCCTACTTTTAATTAGGAGATTTTATCTGATGATCCATCTCAAAGGGTATTAACATCTTTATAATTTGACCTCTTGGAGATTTTATTGTTCCCTACCTCATTATTATCCTCAAGATGCATAAGTTCCATATAATCTTCTGACTGAAATCATTTCCCAGTTGCCCTCCAAGTTTATCTTGGTTGAGCTTTCTCTACCCTGTAATTATAAGTAACTATGACATGATCTTCAAAGACATTGTTAGCTTCATCTAGTCATAACAATCAGATACTTTATCAGTTAACAAACATATTTAGGTATAAATAACCTTTTAGGGCTATTTATTGCTTCATTAATGCACAATGGCTTACCCACATAGCTGGCCAAAGGACATAGTCCTTTGGTTATCTGTATGTTCAACCAAAATAAAATTTTCTTTTGCCTTAAGCCTTGGAGCTTAATTTTTGGTTTACATGATTGAAGGATTAGTGGCTCGAAATTAAAGTGCCAAACACTTAGCTTTAATACCTTTTAAGCTTGAATAAATGAGCATAATTTAAATAGAAAAATATTATCACCATTAAGTAACACTTCCTACAATCTAACGTACTTCCATTGATTATTTTGCTAAGCATAGGTCTTTTATTTGATGGTTGCTTCCTATTTCATTGCTCCATCTATATGTATATCAATTTTTGGTTCCATAATTTGCTTCCCTCTTGAGGAGTTTAATGGATAATACTGGAGCTTAAAAGAAGGGGATATATCCTTTAAGACTTGTTTCTAAGACATCCTAGCATTGGCATTAATTAATGGATTTTTACTAATGATTTGAGGTCCTAAGCGTCCATTTAGAGTCAAGTTTGAGGGGCTTAAAAAGCAGGGTGTATACTTCATCTAGGTTAAATAAGCGAAATATAATTATAGAAGCCAAAATCCCTATATAAAATTATGCAAATCTTAAAGAAAAGCTAAAAAGAATCGAAAACTCAAACAATTAGGTTTTTCACCATATAGAATCAAAACCAAAACCACAAATCAAAACCTCAATAAAATAAATTTTTTTACTAAATTTGAAAATGAAAATAGAAACAAAAAATCGCAGTAAAAACAAATAAAGCCTTAACTAAGTTCTTGTCTTAAATTTTTTGGAATGTGATGGTCATTTCTTCATATTACAAGTCCTACAAGGAATTTAGTTTTATGGAAATTTCCTCTTATTTTTATGGAAATGAATAAACCACTTGTTTAATGGTAATTCTTCGTATAATTTTATTAAGATTGTGAAACGTTTGAATAAAGTGAAATAAATATATATACCATGTATTTGTCCAAATATATATATCTTTTAGGACTTATTTCTAAGACTTACTAGCATTGGCATTAATTAATGGGTTCTTAGTAATGACTTGAGGTCCTGAGCCTCCATTTAGAGTCGAGTTTAAGGGGCTTAAAAGGCAAGGTGTATCCTCCGCCTAGGATAAATAAGCGAAATATAACTATAGAAGCCAAAATCCCTATATAGAATCATGCAAATCTTAAAGAAAAGCTAGAAAAGAAATTGAAAACTCAAACAAATAGGTTTTTCACCATTTAGAATCAAAACCAAAGCCACAAATCAAAAACTCAATCAAATAAGCTTTTTTACTGAATTTGAAAAAGAAAATAGAAACCAAAAATTGTAGTAAAATAAATAAGCCTTAATTAAGTTCTTGTCTTAAAGTTTTTTTAGTGTGGTGGTCATTTCTTCATGTTACAATTCCTACAAGGAATTTAGTTTTATGGATATTTCCTCTTATTTTTATGGAAATGAATATACCACTTGTTTAATGATAATTCTTCATATAATTTTATTAAGATTGTTTGAATAAAGTGAAACAAATATATTTGTACGATGTATTTGCCTAAAATGTTCATCTCTATTTATTTTATAAACTATAATAAAACATTAAACAAGTGTTAACTAATTATGAAATTAAATCAACACAATTTAACAATGTCAAATAATCTAAAAGAGTAGTCCACATATAAGTTGATACAAAAGTTGGTCTAGTGAGATTAAAAGTCAAAAAGAAGCAGAAGATAACCTTACATTCAATAAAATAAAAACTCAAATTATATTGAATATAAAAAAGTAATGGGTTATGTGTGGCATGCCTTTTTTAAGATGAAGACCCCTAATTAGCTTGATTAGTTCTCTTCTCCTCCTCATTTTTTTATCCTTATTTTTTTGACCTTCTTGTAGTCTTGAAAACCTTACTATAATGTTAACTTATTTAGGGAAAAATTGTATAATAGAATTTATGTTGTTCTAGTGTGCTTGTAATGTGCCTCCTTAAAGCAGCATTTGTTTATGTAATATTCTAATACTCCTCTATCAAATAAGATAGTTGCAATTACATGTTCATAAGAGATTCCTGTTAGCTCCCATCTACTAGAGTTACAAGACCTATCTCTTAATTTAACAACACGATAGCCTCTAGTGTAATGCTCCACTTCAATTTTATTTTTACTGCTTTAATGTTTCAAGTAGTTGGCAAACTTCCTTCTTATTAATTTCCAAGTTACTTTTTAGATTTTGACATATATCTATGTAACAGATGCTTATTCCTTTCTTTTAATTATGAAACCATTTCATCAATGCTTTTGTTATCTCCAGGCAAGTGGGAAAGGTCCATACAATTCTTTAAGTATAGATTTAAGTTTTGTTTTAAAAAATGATGTTTAGACATATTGTTAATACTTATATACACCACTGGTACTCTTATAGCTTCCTCAATATGGTCAATAACACGTAATTATTACTCACCATATTTGACCTAATATAGTTTTTCAATTTGTGCTATATTTGAAGATTACTTTACAAATATCTAAATTAATACATGTGGTAAAAATTGGTCAACTCATGCTTGAATAATTGTTGAAGTACTTGTAATAATTTGACTAAAGCATTATATTCTTAGAAAAATTCAAGTATCAAGAAATCAAAACAAACTTTCATATTGTAACAAACCTTTTATCTATCATTGATGAAAACCCATTTTTATTGTCCCTATATCTTGGAGAAGTCACTAACTGAACCGTTTTTATCTCTCTCATTTTCTCCACCCCAACAATTGCCTAAGATATTAGATAAACAATTATCATTAGGATCTCTACCAACTATAATTAGAAGTTACCCTCCATGTCATGTATTCAAACATCAATTTATTTATATTAATAGCTCGCATGTATTTACAATATCCTTCTTCATTAGCTTTAAGCAAACATAAAAACTGTCAAAGAACCCTTCGAGTGATCTTATATATAATGAGCTACCTATTCTGTGCTCCATAAATTTAAAAATAAGATCTCAACTTATCATATTGATTTCTTTCATCTCCCAAAATAATATATTGTTTTCATTTTTATAAGTTTTCATATAAAATATTTTCTATTGACATTTCTTAAAATGTTCCATTTAAACCACTCATACTTTACTTTGTAATATCCCTAAAATTTTTCATAAATTCTGAAGCTACCTAGTTATATATGATCTTATTATTAATGAAACTTACTTTATGAGTATGTTCATCTTCTTTGTGTTTAATATGGAATGCTTTTTATGACTGCCAAGTTTTCATGCTCTTTTAGCCACATCTTTTGTTACAATTAATAGTCACTCTAGTTTTTGCATTCTTGATGCATGCAAAGTCAAACCCTTTTTAGATTCTAGTTCCAACTAATGCATTGCTAAATGTTGTAATTAAATTAAAAGGTAATTAACGTTTTAACTTAATTAGCTAGTTGATAAAAATTGGTGTGTTAAAGTTAGCAAATTAGTTCTTTTCTCTCTCTTCATTATAATCTTTAAATACTTTCCAAATCCTTATCATCATCACCTAAGTCAAGTGACTTCTGCACTGACATTAAACTCAGGAAAATTTTTTGATGTTTTATCAATCCTTTCACTAAACATATCTCTAACATGTTCCTTTCAACATAGATTAAAAAAACTTAATTTTATAGACATATCACCTTCCCAATCATATTTTGGATTTTAGAGGCTCCATAAGTTGGTTGTTTAAGGCTACCACCTTATTACTTCCTATGATTAACCTTAACTTATTGAGTGAACTCATTTTATTAAGTTTGATCGTCTTATTTAGATTGCTGAAGTGAAGTAGCCTTAGTTTATTTATTTAGTTCAATATTTATTTATTATATTGCTGACGTGAAGTAGCCTTAGTTTAGTTATTTAGTTCAATATGTATTTATTTAGTTCAATATGTTAAGTTCTCTTATCCTGCTCAAAATATTGACCTTACTGAGTCAACTCAAACTATTAATTTTGTTTCAATTTTTCACTTAGCTTATTGAGTGCATCTTAAATCAATAAAACTTGGTTATGTTTAATTACAATTAGCACATCAATAAACTTTATATACTTAAATCAATAAAACTTGGTTATATTCAATTGCAATTAGCACATCAATAAGCTTTAGATACTTCTCATAGTCTACTTAAATTTGCACCACCTCTTTTTAACATTTGATAATAAAATATGTATTTATAATGACATGTTGATCATTCTTTAAAAGTTTAACTCATCCTTAAAAGACTTGTGAGAAAAACTTATTAAACTCATCCTTAAGAGAATTGCAAGAAAAACTTATATGAAAATTCTCAAACTTATCCTTGCCCTTTTATTTCTTCTCCAACATGAAATCAACTAGTTTTACCTAATTCAACCCTAAAATAATACATACTACCTCTTCATAGCTTATTTATGAACTAAAGGCAAAAAGTGTTTTTTTAATCCTAACATTTGCATTAAAATAAAGGTCAGATTGTAGCATTTTAGAATATTTAGAAAGAATCCTAACATTTTGAAACTATCTAATTTTAACCATGAGCTAAAAAACCCTAATAGGATTAAGGCCCCATTAGCTAAGTGTTATGTCACTACTAAAATGGTATCTTTTTTACTTATTATTGTTTATATGGGATCCACAATGCCTAATGTCTTCCATGTGGCATTATGGACCTCATTCAATTATATTAAACTTAATTAATATTTAACCCAATTAACCCTAATTTAATATTAACTCTAATAAACATTAATTAATATTATAAGTTCTAATTAACCATAATTAATTATAATTAACCTAAATAAACCTAAATAGACTCTAAGATCTAATGTTTATGGAAAACTTGTTTGTGCCAAAATTATTACATTAGTACTTGAAATTATAGTAATGAATACTAGTTGAGACATACATCCTAACAAGTCAATGAGATTTTAAGTTGCATAATATCAATCGAGTTTGCAATGTTTAAATAATTTATTGTGCATTTCCTTTAACTCCTTTGAAAATGGATTACACCAATAGTTATGAATAACATAAAAATAAAAACTAACAATTGTTAGTACAAGAAAAATTGGTTAGGTTAAAGTCATATTAGAATTAGTGCCATTTCGCTCTCAAATAAGCATGGCATATAGGCCCAACCCAATTTGAAGTCAATGGGCCTAGCCCAAGTTAATCAAGTTTCTGGTTGAGCCCAAGGCCTTTTTTTTTCAATATTTGGACTTTAAACTCAACCTCGGCCTAACGTGAAAGCTGATTATTTTTGTGGTATAAAACGACATCATTTTACACTAGGTGTAAAACAACATCATTTTATATTGAAAAGATAATGTTTTTATAGTGTAAAATGATGTAGGCGTAAAAGAGCAACTTTTGCTCTTATATGATGTAGACAAGTAACAAATATCATTTTACACCTAGTTTAAAATGACTTTGTTTTACTATAGGTTAAATCTGCTTTTGTTTTGTTTTGTTTTGTTCTGTTCTGTTTTGTTCCTGTTTCTGTGTTTCCCTCCATTGTGTTATGTTATGTGTTTCTTCACTTATTTATTGTTGGTTTGAAGTTTTCCTTTCCCCTCTCCACTACGCCTCTGCCTCTTCAACTCTCCTTTTGATTCATGTTTGTCTCGCATCATGTCACTCCTCTGTCCTCTTCCTTGTAAGATTTCTTGGTGACTATTGCAACTGATTTCTATGTTTTTTGGGATGGTGACTAATTATAGCTAATTATAGTTCCTTAATTTGTTCAATTAGGGATATATCATAAATTCTTAATCTCATGAATTAATAATTCAAATTCCTTATTTGTTCTTTTATTCACTCTCCTATTTATTGCCAAAGAAAACTTCAATACTATATTCAAGGTAAACACCCTCCCATAATATATTTGTTTATCTATAAATACGTGTAGTGCCAAATGTGTAATATTATTAATGAATTACTTATATAGGTTAATTAGCTACTTGTATTAGACTTATTAGTTAAATTGATAATAATGTATGTGCATATACTTTCCAGAATTTCTATACAATAATTTACTAGTTTGATACTTTTATAGTGAAAATTTTAAATTAGAAACTGAATAAAGATGCATATTTAGTAAAACTAATCCTAATTTGTTAGTTATAAATATATTTTGAGGTTTGGATAAATTTAGGATACCAAACCATTGGCAAGGCTTACAAGTTTAATGAGTATTTAAAACTAACTTAATCAAATAAATAGTTGCATTAAATTAATTTAATGAGAATTTAAGGGATAGTTGGTGTTTATGTTACAAATAAACTAGATATTCTTATGCCCTTAAATGAAAGTTTAGCAATAATTAGAGTGGATAATGAGTTATAATAAAAAAATAAAATGGATAAGACAAATTGGCAAAATGCAACAAATGAAAAAGAAAATCAAAATGTTCAAGCTAGCTTGGAGATGGAGAGGCA
Organism: Erythroxylum baracoense; assembly: GCA_025629805.1. Classification (NCBI taxonomy): domain Eukaryota; kingdom Viridiplantae; phylum Streptophyta; class Magnoliopsida; order Malpighiales; family Erythroxylaceae; genus Erythroxylum; species Erythroxylum baracoense. The sequence continues at coordinate 33,842,797 of JAOTAY010000190.1, read as the reverse complement.
AAATATTGATGTTAGATTGAATAAACAAAATGAAATTGATAGGGAAATTACAATTAGAAATACATAATAAATTCAAATGATTAGGTGGCTTCCTTAATAGTATCTTAATGTAGTTGAGGTTAGTGAACCATTAATGGTATGTTTGGTTCAATGGAATAGAATCTATTCTTGGTGTATTCCTAACATTTATGTATTATTGTGTTTGGTTAGAAAAAGAGAAGGACAATAACTATTATGAGGTTTTGTTATTCCCTAATCATGGGAATAGATAAAGAACACTATACCTTGTCTTTAGTTATTCCATACCATGGGTGGTAATAATAATAATAATAATAATAAATAATTGATAAAAATAATAAATATAATTTATAAAATTAATAATTAGTAGAAAATTAAGAATAATAATAATTATTATTAATAAGAATAATAAATTAATAAGAATAATAAAACTAATAATAATAATTAAAAAATTAATGACAACAAAAATTAATAATAATAAAAATAATAAAATTAAAAATTAATTATAATAAGAATAATAATAAGTAGAATAATAATAATAATAATAATAATAACTATAACAATAATAAAATTAATAATAATAAAAATAATTGATAAAAATAATAATAATACAATTAATAATAAGTAGGAAATTAATAATAGTGATTAAGAATAATAAGAATAATAAAATTAATAATAATAAATATAATTAATAAAATTAATTATAATAAGAATAATAATAAGTAGAAAAGTAGTAGTAGTAGTAGTAGTAGTAGTAGTATAGAAGAGATGAGGAATAGAATAGAATGAGTATTACTTTGTTTAGTTTACTGTTAAAGAATTTCTATGCCAATATTTAGGCTAAAAATATAAACTTAGAATGACAAAGAAATAACCAACAAAAAGATGAAAATATCCTTTAGTAGGCTCCTGCCGTTTAACAAGCTCTTTATCGCTTAACAGACTCCTTCCGTTTAACAGGATCCTATCACACAACAGGGTCCTACTATTTTAATTATAGACAGGCTCTTGCCATTTCTTTTTGAACTAAAAGTAACTTGCAATTTTTTTTAAGTTACACACAATTCACCTCCCTCTTGCGTGTGTTTTCTTTATCATTTGTTATCAGAGCTAGGTTTCACATTTTTGTGTTTTATAACACGTGATAGATCATGGAAAACACCTTGATAAGTTTTAAAGGACAATCTGTCTCAAAGCCTCCTTACTTTAATGGAAACAACTACTCATACTAGAAAGAGAGAATGACCATATATCTCCAATCTGTAGATATTGAAGTATGGTAAGCAATTAGAGTTGGAGTTACAATTCCCACTTCTAATAACATAGAAGTATGGACTGATGCTAATAGAAGAAATGCACAGCTAAATGCTAAAACAAAACATCATCTGACGTGTGCATTATCACCAGAAGAATATGAGAAAATATCCTATTGTTCTATAGCAAAGGAAATGTGGGATAAACTACAAGTTACGTTTGAAGGAAAATGACGTAAATAAGTATAGAATAAGTCTTTTAGTGCATCAATACGAAACTATTAGCATGAAATAGGGAGAGACCATAGATGAATTCTTTGGACGCTTCAACAACATTATCACGGCCTTAAAGAACATGGGAAAGATATATCCTAATGATGAGCTCGTAACAAAGATTTTGAGGTCACTACCAAAGAAATGGAGACCTAAGGTGACAACTTTAGAAACAATAAAGGATTTAGAAATTATTTCACTTGACTATCTATGAGGAAATTTGATGATCCATGAAACTGAGTTTAGGTAAGATGAAGGATCCTCCTGCAGAAAAGGAATGGCATTAAAAGCAACTGACAAATCAAACGGTGATGAAGGTGACACTAAGTTGTAAATAGATCAAGATGACGGTTCAACTTTATGGTTAGAAAACATGTATGCTTTTATAAAAAGAAGTTGATGAAGAAAAGAGAAGGAAACAAAAAAGCTGGAAACAATAGGTTCCTATCAAAAGGCAACAGCGACAATAGCAATACACAAAACAATCAAATCGTATGTTAGCACTACAAGAAGCTTTAACACATAAGACTAGTATGTCCTCTTCTTCAAAAGGAAAAGTCAAAGAACAGAAAATCCAGAAAGCAATCAATGACTGCAGCCTAGTCAAATGAATATTCTGAAAACTTTGAAGAAAAAGAGCCCGAAGAAGTCAGCAATGTTTGCTTCATGGTTGCATCAGGAGATGATGAGGTATATTATTCTGACTATGATATTGAAGTTGATGAATTGAAAAATACATAACATGAATTGTATGATCAGTACAAAAGGTCGACAGTGAAGTATTTCAAAGAAGTTTAGAAATCTAAGAGCAATGATGCATCTCTAAAGAGTAAGATTAAATCATTGGAAGCTGCAATGAGAATTTGATGACTAGGAATATATCTCTTTATGTTGACTATAAGCAAAAGGTTTATGAAAAGGAAGTTCTGGGAGAAAAAGTAGCTAAATTGGAAAATCCGTTGCTAAAAAATGATTATGATAAAGTAAAACAATTAGAAGAAAAAGTCACTGCCTTAAAACTTGAAAAGGAGAAAAGTGTTGGAAATATCTTATCTCTAGAAAAAGATACGGAAATTTTCATTAATGGAAGGAAGAATCTTATTATTTAGTAATGGTAAATGCATTTTTGGTAAGGCCAGAATAAGATACAATGAAAATAACAATATCAGGCTATACAAAAACTTCTTTGTTAAATCCAGCAATAGCTATAGACAAAATAGCAAGAACCTGCTAAGTGACAAAAATCATAACAACTATTAGTCATCTGTTTTGTGGGATTAGTATGGTAAACATGGTCACATTAGTCATTCTTTTAATTTTCATAAAAAGAAAATGTCTCAGATATATGTTTGGAGATCGAAAGGTCAAACTACTAATCTGAAAGGACCCATAAAATTGGGTACCTAAAATGAGATAATGCTTTATGCAGATATATTTCAAAATAAAGACAGGGGAGAATCAATGGATAGTTGATAGTGGTTGTTCGAGACACATGATAGGTGAAATATTACACTTCAACTACATTGAAAGAAAGGACGAAGGTAATATCATCTTTGTAGATAAAAATAAAGCAAAAGTCACTGAAATTGGTAAATTTGGTGATTATGATTCTACCTCTATTGATAACGTCCTCTTTGTAGATGGTTTGAAACATAAACTGTTGAGTGCGGGTCAACTATATGACAAGGGTTAGAAATTCAATTTCTATGCATCAATCTCATTGTGAAATTTTCGATATTCACAATGGTAATATTGTGTTTATTGATCCTAGAAACTAGAATATATATTGGGCTCAACTGGGAGACATGTCCTCACAAAGTGTTAAGTGTTTTGTTTCTCTAGAAAAGAATTCATTTATCTGGCGCGAAAGATTTGGATATGCTAGCATAACCATTCTATAGAGAGCCATAGGGAACACCAGAGGACCACTAGATCTCGTGCTTTTGAATAGATGACATTTAATTGATAGGGAGTTAGCTCCGTTAAATTTTTCTTTCATTTAAGGTCTGCTCTAAACATTTTGAAAATTTTATGGTTTTATTTGAATGCTTCAAAACTTTATGATTCAAGTTGCATTCTACTGTGAATGTTATAAATGTTGACTTTCAAAATATAATTTTCACACAAAAAAACAAGCATAAAGCTTTAGGTTAGGTCTTTTATTCAGGTGATGACAAAAACTACCTCCCAATCAAATGGAAAAGAAGGGTAACTAAATAATTTTAAAAAAAAGGAATGGTGAGGAAAAGGAAGGAAAGGGTGATTAAAACTTAAAATCGTTATGAAACAATTTTACGGGTGAAAAGTTGATGGCCTGTAAACTTTACCCTTTTTGCTATGGGAAATTGCAAAAAAGGGGTTCTATCTCGCAAATTATGTCATTGTCCTAAAAAGTTTCTAATTGATGGAAACGGTCATATTTGCCTGTGAAAATGAGACACTACATCTTTTAAAAGTATAGTTTTTTAAGTTAATTAACCCTTATATATTATGCTATCTAGAAAAAATCTTTATGATTTTAATATTCTTAGTATTTTGAAACATATATATATGCTCTTAAACAAATTACATTCTTCTCAAATTAATTTCTTTTATTCTAATTAAGTTAACTTAAATGACTTAATTTATTTTATTATTGTAATAATTTAGAATTAGTAAAAATAATTATACAATTTTGTAGAAAAATTCATTTACTTAAATTTTATAACAGTAAAAATAATTAAGATTTTTTAATGTTTAATATGTTTAAATTTTCATTATATAAAAAGTAAGTTTTGTCATGCTAAGGATATAAATATTATTACACTATACATCAATTATACACAGCCTTCTTTTTATAATTTACAAATAAGTCATTTCCATGATTTGAAGATTTGAGCATTTGTTCACGAAGGAATAAGTATAATGTGATTACAATATATAAGATAAAAATAATGTTATTATCATAAAATAAGTATGCTGATAACGGTTGAAAAAGCTATTAATAATTCATAATTTAATTTTCGGAATATTGACAATCCCAAAAATCCACGTGACGACTTTATAATTTAATCTCGCAATATTTACAATCGTCAAATCTACATTGCGACGACTACCGCCGGAATTTAAATTTCTGTTGTAGGAAAAAACAATCAATTCTTGGAAATTGGCCCGTTAAGGCATTGCATGACTGAGTTCGCTGAAGAGAGAGAGAGAGAGATTTGTGGTAGAGAGGGAAGCTCAGGGAGTCATAGGATTTTCCTCGAACTATTTGTGGGCTGTCATAATCGCCCTGTTTTATATCACATCCATGGACCCTGTAAAGTTCACCCAAAGGTCAGACCTTTTCAATATTTGCCCGTGTGTTTTGAACGCCTCCCTTTAACGTTCATAGTCTCCCATATAAGAACTAATAGGTCAAAAGATTTTGGATCTTTAAAGCACGATCAGAGTGTTTCTTAGATGGCAAATGCATCTGGGTTTGTTAATCCTTCATTTCCAAACTTAAAGAGTAGGATTAAGCCTTCAATAGAGGCTTCTGGATCTAGTTTTTACTTCACTGATAGAATCTCCAAGAGGGTATCGTGCTCCAGCAACGTTGAAGGTGCAGAGAAGCTAACCCTCTCCGAGTCCCGAGCACCTTGGTGAGTGCTTTGGCGATTTAATCATTTCTTTTTTAATGCTTAATTGGTTTTTGATTCTATTGGGGTTTTGCTTTTACTGTGGGATCTCTGCTTCACTAGTCTGCTTGCATACGGAATGAACGGGAGATTTGTGTGAAAGTCAACTGTCTTGACGTGGCACTTGCAGTTGAAAATATCGAAAGGCGTTCATTTGGACTGAAAAAGAGAGAACATTTGACTCTAGCTGTAAAAAGAGAAGAAGTATCTGCTACACGGATTAAGGGCTAGTCGTCATAGTGCGGTGAACTATTATTTCATCAAGTTATAGTCGATTAAAAAGTCGAATTTAATATTCTTTGGCATGACATCGCTTCAAGGATAACTTTCCGGTGGTTGAGTTTGGTTTAATCAGGCCATAGAAAGCTAAGACAAGAACTAACTGTGTACTAAACTTATGTATTGATTACAGCCGAGAGATGGAGCTAAAGATCATGAACTAAAAGATTCAGCGTGATCTTTCAGGTAGATATATGTGTTTTTTCAGGTGACAAACTGGCTGAAATTCATTATATGTACTAGGATAAACAATAAGTTAGTTTGGAGGGACTACGGAAATTAATTTAGTCTCGAAGGTCAAGTTTCATGCAGTAATAGAATTTGCGAGTGAACGAAGATTAGTAGCATTGGTGCAGCAATTTGATGTTTTGCCGCCAACTGATTCCCCTGAATGTTAATCGGGATTCTGTTTCGTTAGCAATGAAGGAAGGGATATTGTTCTTGGTGAATAAAATGGATTAAAATAGCTGAATGGCATTCTCAGCTACAAAAAGTTGTGCAAGGACAGGTTAGAGTAGTCGAGTCAACTTCCATTGTAATGCATTAAGTTATTACTCCAGTTGACAATTGTGTCTCTGTCCTGATTACCAATTCGTAGACAAAGCAGTTAGTCTTTAGCCAAAATAGTGATAATGAAAGACAGAATTTCCAACTCAGGCTCTATATAGGTTTGAGAAATGGTTGAGATTTATCTTTTCAAATATTGGCTCTTATATTATTGCACATAGTTCTAGTTTTTCACTTAATTAAAAGTTGCTAGCTACAGATATGGTAAAGAAAACAATTTATACATATTTCTTGTGACCTTACTATTTCAACAGGCTTGTCAGTAAAGGCTGCAAGTTAGTTGGTTGTGGCTCAGCAGTGCCCACTCTTCAAGTTTCAAATGATGATCTTGCAAAATTTGTTGATACTTCTGATGAATGGATATCTGCTCGGACTGGGATCCAAAATCGAAGAGTTCTTACAGGTCATTTACTTTCTTTTGGGTGCATCTTGGTTTTATATGGTGGAAATCTGAAAAATCTGGATGTGTACCTTTTGCTTGTGGCTTACTCTGTCAAGTAGTGGTTGCAAGAGCGGTTTGAGCTTGTTAATGGAGTTACTTAAAGATGACTTGAAGCCAAGTAACTTGATAGTTTCCCTGTTAAAACTGTGATCCTATTTGTCATCATTTCATTTGATATTATCTCCTGAATAGTCCTGGGAATACTTCCATCCGATGCTTTCTGTTGTAATTATTCAAAGAGCAATCTAACTCATGATTGCTGGATTTCAATCAATATAGATTTGAGGTTTTCATCATCTACAACTGTACAAGCTGTAGTGCTTTAGTGACTGATTTCTTCTCTGTGGAGAGAGAAGTACAGTTCTTTTGAGGTTTAAGAGATGTTTATATTCTAGCAGTTAGTAACTTGATTCCTGTCATGACATTTCAGGAAAAGAAACCTTAGTATCTCTAGCAACAGAAGCAGCAAGAAAAGCTCTCCAGATGGCAGAAATTGAACCCGATGATGTCGACATGGTATTATTCTGCTCATCTACACCAGAGGATATGTTTGGTAGTGCTCCTCAGGTATAAGGTGCATGGTTTATAGTTCTTATGCTTTCTACATTGCTAGTTGCACAACAAGAAATTAAATTTATGTACATGCTTGAATCAAGCAGTTGTGATTAATGTGATAATCTGGTTGCTATTTGAATCCATAATTGTTTACTCTTTTCTGCCCATACAATCTTTCATCTACTTGTAGATAAGATCGTTTCTTTCCTTAATTTAGTTTGTACTACAATTTACAAAAGTTCTTGATTGCAACTTGATGTTGTTAGATCTAAATCCACGCTACAATATGCGCTTCCTGCCACATTCCTTGAACTCATGTTGCATGTGAAATTTTCATAAGAATGTGGATTTAGGGAAGCCCTTCACACTTTACAATATGTTTATAAAGTTTCTTGAGAGATTAAAGTTGATAAATTTCTTTGAATTGATTAAAGTTCTTTCTTGAATTCGTGATTCATTTACCAGATTAACACATATACATTTGGGGAGTTATTGTCTTGTTGAATTTGATTTTTCTTGATTCTTAAGTAGAACCTAAAATTGAGTACCATGGTGAACTGTTGACAACTCAAGTTCAAGCATGAACTGAGCCAAATTGGTTCTTTATACTAAGTTCATTGAACATGAAGCTTTGAAAGTTGAATTTGAGTGTTACTTTAGAAGTTGGGCCTGAACTTTTTTGTTGGAGCAATGCATAAAGCTTGATACTGTTTAATATCTCATGAAAAAGTGAATTTCTTATTGATTTACTAAAGCATCATTCCCTGGAGTTAGGTTACAAGCATGAACTGAACTTTGATGGACATACATGGAAAATTATGTTTTGCAAAGTGCATTCTTGCTTGCAGACTTCCTGGGGAGCATTATGAGGAATAACTTGCCTCCTAAATGATCCTTTTCAGTAGCATACTTGTTCTGAACCGCTTGATACACAGCTAACATTGCGCTTTATGATTTGTTTAGCAAAGTGGAAAAAAAGGAACTTCAATTGGATGATAAGTGCCAAAAAAAAAAAAGGTTTTGGACAAAAGACTTTTGTTTGTGTCCCATTTACATCCAAGTTGTGGCAGTGAAGAAGTTGAAATATTAACTTTCAGAGCATTTGCTTTTGTAGTGGAAAATCAGAAATGAGTTTTAACCTTGAATTCAACCTTGCAAGTGCAGATTATAATCACATTTTCCTCCCAACTTTCCATCCTCTTATTTTTCTTCATCACTCCTCATGTTGTTAATCTTCATTTATTCTGAGTTGGGTCTCAAAACTGGCCATCAGTTTCATAAATTTTCTGGTATTGTTCGAGCTTAAAATATGATTTGGAGTTTTAAATAGCACATAAACTCTGTCTTCAATAATTCTTTTATAAATTTCTTTACAATGCTTTTCTTTTCTACTTAATGTTTTCATTTCAATATCAGATTGAAAAATCGCTGGGTTGCAAAAGACATCCTTTGTCTTATGATATTACAGCAGCTTGTAGCGGATTTATATTGGGTCTAGTTTCAGCTTCTTGTCATATTAGGGGTAATAAAGCTGTTTAGTTTTGTGCAACAAGCATTAATTAGAGTTTCAGGGGTTAGAAGATATTTTAACATGCGGTTGTAACTACAGGAGGACCATTTCGAAATATATTAGTGATTGGTGCTGATGCTCTTTCTCGATTTGTTGACTGGACGGATAGAACGACATGTATTCTCTTTGGTGATGGAGCTGGAGCTGTACTATTGCAGGTAATGGTCCTTGTTTCCCTATGATTCTTATTTTTTACATCTGCAGAGGTGTCTCTTTGATATAGAGATGTCACGATATTTGCGTTTGCTAGGATTAATATTTTGATTATATTTGGGATGTTTGATTTGAATAGTACTCGGGTATGTGGTAAGAATTCTTAGTATCATCTTTCATCAAGTTGCAGATGTTCACAAAGGGTTAGTTATTTTTATCAGTTAAGCTTAATGCTATTTGATGTCAAGACAAAGCATTGACTGGCTACTGAATGTAGGGATGTTTGACTGGCTACTGAATGTAGGGATGTTTATTAATCAAATGTTTACTCTTTGCTGCCTTATGCTTGTTATGTATATGTGTGATTGTAAATACTCAGTTAAAACTGGAAAAATATCAATATTTTGAACCTTTCTCTAAAAATACAAGGGTGAAATTTACATCGAAATTGTTGTCAAGTTTGATTACGCTGAAGGCATCGAGGAATTATAACACCATCCCTTTCTCCTTGTCTAATGATCCACAAGCGACTTGTTGGTGGCTTAAGACTACTCAATTGATGCTTGTTCATTTCTGTTCCAATCTTACTGACGTTGCAGGCTTGTGACAGTGAGGATGATGGTTTGTTCAGTTTTGACTTGCATACTAATGGTGATGGTCAAAGGTACCCTGCCTATATCAATTGAAAAAAGAAAAACATGTAGTCACTTCTGCTTTAAATCTGATGGAGCATGCAACTTCCTTCTGTGCAGGCATTTAAATGCCATCATGAAAGAGAATAAAGTAGATCATGCAGTGGGTTCTAAGGGTTCAGTTTTAGGCTTCCCTCCACAACGTGGGTCGTATTCCAACATTCATATGAACGGTAAAGAGGTTTTTCATTTTGCTGTGCGAAGTGTGCCTCATTCCATAGAGTCTGCTCTTCAAAAGGCTGGTCTCAGTGGATCTAACATTGATTGGTTATTGCTTCACCAGGTTCGCATTTCAACTTAAAACACTCATCTTAAGCTCAATTGACTTTAGACCTTATGAGTTTATTATTTACAGCTATTAACTGGATGCAATTGCATCGTAATGCATGATGAAGCCTCATTTAAATTTAGAATGACTATGCAAGACGTAGTGAATTTTGCTTTCATTATAGATGCCGAACGTGGTAGCACTATATGTCTCTTACAGGACATAGTTTGAGATTTCCCAATTTTGAAATGATCGCTAAAAGGAAAGTACACTTTGAAGGTGTATAGAACATTGCTAGGTTTACATCAAGGAGTATGCTAGTCATGTTACCACTTAGGATGATGAAGCTGTGGAATGCACGAATTTTCTGCAGGCAAATCAGAGGATCATCGATGCAGTTGCAACACGTTTAGATATCCCGCCAGAAAGGATCATAGCAAACCTGTCAAATTATGGCAACACAAGTGCCGCTTCCATTCCACTGGCATTGGATGAAGCTGTTCGAAGTGGAAAGGTGAAGTCTGGCCACATCATCGCAGCTGCAGGCTTTGGAGCTGGTGTAACATGGGGTTCGGCAATTCTTAGATGGGGTTGAAATAATCATGTTTGTGTAGTGCATCTTACTGGAGTGTGGAGATAATGTGGCTGCAAAAATCCAAATTTTGTTTTTACCTTTCCGGATTTCTGCCGTGCCTTTGTTCCTTAAAATTGAAGACCTTGTTTTCTTTTTTTCCTTTCATGTGTAAGCATTACTGAGTCCCCTAGTCCTTTGTGCCATCTTCTCCTGTAAAGTGTACGCACATCAACATAGTTGCCCAAAATGTGTATTTTAGAAGCAGAACCTCTTAAGTATCAACTTATTACTTGTACGAGCTCATCTGAACCATCGAATGAGTGGGAAACAATAAATATAATATATATATATATATGATAATCACTGGGGCAAGACTCTACTAAGATATCAAAAAATGTGTGTTTTTAGCCTAGAATTGATCCTTTGCAGTTCACCTTCTATTGCAATGTCAAAAGCATCCTTTTCCAACGTCAAACCCAATGAGCTTCCATGTTTTCTGTACACTATTCTTGGTATCACCTCTATTACTCTTTCCCTCAACCTAGTAACTCTACCTCTCGGCATCGCCATCAACACATCCAAAATCTTTATACCTTTGTACACCACATCCTCCTTTGGTAACAACACAGCAAACTGCTGATACGTCACCGATGGTAAGTGCCAATTATATTGTGCTTTTGCTATCTGTTCTTCGAAGAAAACTGGTATACACCCGGCAATGATCGCATCAAAAATGGACCTACGAGTTGGTGTGTCACCAGGAGGTTGCAAACAGAAGCTGGCTTGTAACATTGGCCTCATGTACCTTCCAGGGTCGTGCTCGCATATCCCCTTAGAACAGTCAACAACGACACAAGCCTTGTTGTATCGATAACCTCCATTAGTCACCAAACCACTGTCATTGGTACTATTTTCACACTCATTTCTAATGCTTCTCCTGATGTTCGGAGTCGCAGCCACACCATCAGCACCTGCAAAAAGCATCAACGTCGTTCTACGTGAAGTTTTTACTCTCCTAACCCAAGACTCGAACAGTGCTAAACTTGGAGGGTGAAATGAGGTCAAGTAAGGCACTGCCTGTTCTTGCCAAGGCCAGGCTCTGGACTCCACAACCAAAGCATTGACATTATAGAATTCTGGCAATTCAAGAAAAGAAGTGCCCCATCTTGGAGGATAAGCATCGGGAGACTGCGAGAAGTCCCAAGCTGGACGTGCCATAACCAAGAAATGATCAACCCCTTCACGCTTATTCCATATCCAGCCTTCATTCTCACGAAGATATTGGTACAACTCCATTCCGTGTTCCTTGCTCCTTTTCACATCAGGACCGTACAAGTACCTTAATGAGTCGATCTCCGCATAGTATGGTAAATAAATAGCGTTGGCGAGATTAGGATCTGAAGTGAGACATGGGTATTCGAGCATTCTTCTATGGAATATGAGCTCAAGCAACAGAGGGTCTGTACGGTACCATGACTTAGAGCGGTTGTGAGTCTTTGGACCAAGGCCATGGTTTGAAAGATACGGGCAGAAACTGCCAACAAGAGGGTATTGAGAGCAGTTTGTGAGGAGATCAACGTTGAATCTTGATGGCAGCTGTCTAATGTGGATCCAACGGTCAGTACAGTCTACTGATTCTGTGTCTGCTACAAGGCCTCTGATTGAAATGATAGAGTTGCAGAAGAAGAAGAAGAAGAAGAAGAAGAAGAAGAAGCAGAAGAAGAAGCAGAAGCAGAAAATGGTAAAAGATGGCAACTTGCGTGCCATTGTGACACAGAAAGATGCAGAGAGAAAAAAAAAACTAAAAAAGAAATGTTACCTACGGTTTTAAGACAGGAAAGAAAGGGAAAAATAAGCTTTGGACTTGGGAGTGTTGTCTACTTTGCATTAAATTTAAAACAGATGGTCAGATGTGACTGTTGTTGGCTTTTCCAACTGTATATTAATATTGTTGGTACATTAACATTTGAAAATATCCTTGTATGTATTGGTCATGTCCCTGGATATTACACTTGGCTTTTGCACGTTATGACTGTTATGTCGTTTGTTATACTGTTAATTAACTGTAATAGAGTAGTTTGACCACAATTGTCGGTGAAAGAGAATCGTGGTTAAAGCGGAGCACTAATTTCCATCTTCTTCGCCGCCGTTTTTTGCTCGATTGCGTAAGAAAGGTCTATGTGCGTTGTTTTAAGCTTACTGTTGCCTTATTCTTTGTTCATGACAGATTAGTTATTCGAAAGGAATGATTTCTTGTGGAAACCCATTTTGATTCCTTTAGAAGCCCAATCCGTCAATATTCGTTCCATTTCTGATCCACTCCAATCTGACTATAAAATGTCAACTCTGTAAAAACCCCCTTAATTCCAAACGTTTTCGCCAACTTCACCATTCCCTTGAAAGTTTTTCTTCTTCTTCAACCATGTCAACTAGTCTTTTCTCTCTTCTCTCCAAGAGGAAAGACCCTGCAACTCTTCCTTTCAAGCACTACTACAAGAACTGGTTTCACGCACTAAAAAACACTCTCCTTCCTATCCTCCACCAATCTTTATCAACTCCTTCCTCACCAACCCTCCTCTCCTCTCATGTCCTTCTCATCCTCCACCATTTTCTCTCCTATTACGACTCGCTCGACCTTTTCGCAACCACTGACATCAACAATCTTCCTTGTCTTCTTTACCCTTCATGGAGAAACTCCATTGAAAGACCTTTCCTCTTTCTTGGTGATCTTCACCCTTATGTGTTCACCAATCTTGTTCGTTCATTTCTTGATAAGGAGAACAACGACGATGATCTTGGAGCTAGTAGTACCACAAATGTTGTGGTTGGCAGGCATTGGAAGGTGGTGATGGCATGGAAAGAACCTTCGGACGATTTGATCGTCAAGATTGAGCAGATAGAACGTGGTTTGAGGTTGATGGTGCCTGCTCTTATGGACAGGGTGAGAAATGCACAGGCAGGACTTGTTCGTAGACTCGCAGAGGATTGGTTGAACTTCAATGGAGACAAGGGAAGGATAAAGGTTAACGAGGCTGTGAAGGTAGAGATGGAGGAGTTGGTGAGTGTTTTCGTGGATGTTAATCGATTAAGGAAGGATGTGATATCAGAGATAGTTGGTGCGTTGAATGTGTATCAAGGTGCTCTCTTTCTTGACGGTTTAGCTCAATTTCTTGTTGGGTTTAAGGACCTCCATTTGCTTCGTGAAATAGAAGGCTCCAAGACTCCGATCCTCGACTGACTTTGACAGGGCTTGCTTTCTATTTATCTGCTCAAAGTTTCTTGGCGTGGCTTTGTCTCTCTGGAATACCAAGATAAGCTGTTGTAACATGGCAGTTCCGTTTTCTTGGTTAAATTCTAATGATCAGGTTAAATCTTTAGTGAGACTTCTTATTTGTTACTATCGGGTTGGTATATTTTGTAAATAATCGGTGGGACGGCTCCGAGTTGATGGTGTGTTATACCCAAATGAAGTTCATCTTTGTATGCGAGTCAGATCCTACGTAGAGAGTACTCCGATACAACGTTTTTTTGTCCTGACTCCTGAAATGGTTAAAAGATATAAGTTTTGGGGGGGTGCAAGCTTGACCATTTACAGTGGTGATCGCTAATGATTAATCGACAATTTAAATTTGTTTCTTGGGTAGTGAATCGAAATCTTCATTAGCTTGATTTGTAGACTAGTTTCGAAGTCTTGCGAATTGCATGATATGCATTTGTAATTGATAGACAAGTAAATTGCCTGATAGTGTATAACATTTCTGAAGTTGGAGATAGCTTTTAACTAGAGCTTCCACATTGTCTTGGGAATGGATATTGTAGCTTAATACTTTTAGATAAATTTCTTTTTTTTTTTCATTTGATCACAAGTCCTTGCAATCTGATTTTCATTACTAAGCTACATATTAATCAATGTTCTGCTTTATTTGGTTGCATCTCGTCGCATACGAGTCCTGTAAAGACTAAAGGGCAAGCGATATGTCATGCAAGTGATTCCATCAAAGCTAAAACTATGACTTTCCTTAATCTAATGCTTTCATGATTAATTCCAACAGGATGAAAACCTTTTTAGGTCCATAGTTGTTGTACCTTCATATTTAATATTTTACCATTAGGTTTAGAGACTCCATGAGAAAGGAAGGTATTGTTATGAATAAAAATAGAGAACAGAAGAAAGAAGAAGAGAGAAGAGTCCAGACGAAGAGAAGGCAAAGAACCTTAGAGAGAGGAGAGATACATAACTAATTCATCTTCATTTCTCTCTAACGAAACAGTTACAAGTATTGTTATACTATCCACCCATGCCAGTATAGTTGTATAATGACTATATTATTTTTATACGTAACAATTCCTTCTCCTTTAGAAAACCTTTTCCCTAAGGTTTAGGAGATTTACAGAGTCGATAAAAAGAAACAACCATAAAATGAACTTCTTTTCATTGCCCCTTTTAGCAGCCTTTGCATCATTAGCCAAGCGTGCTCTGGCATGATCCAATGTATAAACAAAAAGAAGGGATGAAGCACCAACAACCTAATGCTAAATTCTTAGCAACCCATTTCCAGTAGTCAACCTTGCCTTCCTTGAAGTTAAACATCCTCTTGAAGTAATCCTTGAATGCACATTTGAGGGCCTGGGTGGGAAAATATTTGATAACGTTTGCAATGTTACGTCTCCAAAGAGCAATTACACCCTCGCCCATGATGGTCCTAGAAAAGCAGTCCGACTTACCTTTGTATGATTCAGATAGCTAACCAGCTTTGATCGTCGCACCTTGATTTTGAACCAAGAGTTTAACACACCCAATGAGGGCATCAGTTATCTGGAAAACAACAGATGAGACTCATCTCATAAAGGAATCCACCATAAAATTGCCATTACGTTTCTCTTCTGGTTCTTGCACCAAAATTGGCGAGAGAGATGACATAAGCGCTAAACCACTTCCTTGACGGACTGAACGAGCTTTTAATTTCATTAGCATTTTGCTCAATCAGACAATTGGGTAGAGAAGACCGGCCATGAATCTTCGATTCTGGAGTAACTAGCATAGTTGCTCCCAGTTCCACTCCCTATAGCTATATGAATTGTGTCATAGTTTTAAGCTGCAACATGTTATTCCCCATTTTTTCTATTTTGTTTAGAGCTTCCAGAAACATATTCTCATTCCTGCTTTGTAATTCCAGAAACTTTTTCTCACTCATGATTTGTGATTCCATCAAGCCTTTCATGTTTTCTTCGATTCTACGCAGAACCAACTACTCTGATACCATTTGTTATGAATAAAAATGAAGAGCAGAAGAGAGAATAGTCTAGAGGAAGAGAGAAGCAGTCCCGGCCCTGGGACCCCATTAAAGCCCTACCTTTTCTTAGTTTAGTAACCTTCCAACGTTCTTTTAGTTGACGAAGAGCATTAAATGCTAATTAAAGATTGCAGAGAAGGAATGAAACAATTTTGGGTGGAGATGATTTTCATACTTAAATCTTTTCAGCTTCCAAACTAACGTTAACTTTCTTTTAATTGATGCAGAGCATTGAATGTTAATTAATGGTTGCAGAGAAGGAATGAAACAATTTTGGGTGGAGATCATTTTCTTACTACTATGTAATTTTTCTAGCTTTCAAACTATCATTAACTTTTTGGCTTCTTATACTTATAAATTCATTTAAAGCATCTTATACTTTACATTTTTTATATCTATCAACATATGAATCTAAGATACTTCAACTCAAAATTTACAGCAAAGGATTTTTACGGTTTTGAATTCTAAGTTCTAAGTGATAATTTTAAGGTAAAGTTTCTAAATTTTTTATATTTTTAGCTTACTAAATATTTGAATATATTATAATTAATTTGTAATTTGTCATTCACGTGAATACTATATTGGCATTTTAAATCAGAACATTAATATTAAATGATATTGTATTTATTTGTGTTTCTCCTTTTTTATTTTTATTACTTATTATTTATAAAAATATAATTAAACATTAACAAATAATTTAATTCTTGAAATTGTAATTTTCATTATACTTTGCCACAATTATCATAATAATTGTTAGATTTGTGTTCTAGAAAAGGTTCACATAAGTTTTGCAATAATATGATTAAATTTAAATTTGAGGATTTAATAAGTTAATGTATGAATAATTAATAATATAGTAATTGAAAATCTAAATAATATTCTTAATCGTTAGAACAATGGCATAAAAGTTCACTACGTAAAGATAAAAATATAAAATAGTAGAAGTATTGAAAAATAGTATTTAAGATTTTTAAGATTGTGATTTAAGGAGTTCTTTTCTATAAATGTTTTCACGTTGTCTATGCTTATGCCCTCTTGTAAGTTAAAATTATAACCCTACCATGTTAATCCTTTTCAATAATGGAATAAAACGAGCATCACCTTCCGATGGTCAGATATAATATATTAATATTTATTTCTGACAATACTGCATCTACAATTATGTTAATTCCCGTAAAAGAAAATTTTTTATTACTTAAAATTTAATAAAATTTCTTTGATAATTAAATAATACCGTAAATAGTTGATATGATATACTACAATTACCGTATGTTAATTACCATAAAAGAAAAATTTTTATTACTTAAAATTTAATAAAATTTATTAACAATTTAGGCATTTATCTAGTTGTTTCACAAAATAATACTCAATTATTTCCATAACTTGCAGAATAGGATAATATTTGGCTTGGCAAACTTAGAATAGTTAAAAATCAGAATAGTTAATAAATTATAGTGTAATTTACTTCTAAGTATGTGATTTCTTGTATGTTTAGAAATTAGTGTTTCTCTATCATTAAAATTTGCTCTTTATTTTTTCTTATGTCACAGATATAATATTATTGATATATCTTTGTGATATATTGTTAAGCTATTAGTGTTCTATTTTTCCTGCATACTTCTTCCAGTTCCATACAAGTGTTTTTGTTCTTTTTCTAGTCCAATTGTGTTATAATTGATTTATATTATGTTGCCTAAAAGCATTTGTTTGGAAGTGAAAAAAGGAAAAAAAAAGTGGAATAATTAATAAATCCCTAAAAAGGAGTAATTAATAAATGTATTAAAAGAGTAGGCTCCTCTAATGAGAATAATGAGAAATTAGGTAAAGGTAGTTTTGAACAACATAAAAAAAATTTATGTGATGAGATTCATATTCATGACAATATTAGAAATTTTAATGAACATGACCATGTATCAAATGCATCTACTTTATAAAATTTAAAGGTAGATGAGCATGTAAGCCTTATATTGGAAATTTATGCTCGTAGAAATTGAGATAATCTTGACAATAAAGAGAGGGACATTTTAGTTGAAAAAGGGTCTGTAAGAGAATTGAATCTTGTGTTTCCTTTAGACAATACCTTCTTGACATTTTTATATTCTTATTATTATAGAAATTTGAGTAATCGAGAGATTAGCAATAGAAAATGATTGGTTTATTTTAAACATATCGATAAAGTATATTGTTTTTGTTGTGAGTTGTTCAAATCTAATAGCAAACAAAGTGCATTAGCAAATGATGGATTTAGAGATTAGAAGCATCATAGTGAGAGACTCAAAGAACATGAGAATTGCATTATGCATACGACTAATACGAGAACTTAGAATGAATTAAGAGTAAGATTAAGCAAAAATCAAACAGTTAATAAAGATTTGCAATAAGAAATTGTAAACGAGAAAGAACGTTGGAGCCAAGTTTTTATAAAAATAGTTTCTGTTGTGAAATATCTTGTTAAATATAATTTGACTTTTCGAAGATCTAATGAGAAACTTTACCAAGATAGTAATGATAATTTTTTAGAATTGATTGAGATGATTGATGGATTTGATTTAATAATGTAAGATTATGTTAGACGTATTCAAAATCACGAAATTCATCATCATTATCTTGGTCACAAAATTCAAAATGAGTTGATTTCTCTATTGGCCTATATTCTATCATAGGGATCATTAAAGAGGCAAAATACTTTTCTATTATTCTTAATTGTACCCCAGATTTGAGTCACAAGAGCAAATGAGTTTGTTAGTACAATGTGTGAATATGTCAAATAAAAAAATAAAAATAGAGGAGTACTTTTTAGAGTTCTTGAAATTAGACAACATATTTGGATTGGGACTTTTCAATGAATTATTGAATGCATTTAAGTCTCTTAACCTCAATTTCTATAATGTGAGGGGCCAAGGTTATGATAATGGTTCTAATATGAAGGGAAAAAACCATGGGGTTCAAAAATGATTACTAAAAATAAATCTGAAAGCATTATATATGTCATATGCTTGTCATAATCTTAATCGTACTCTTAGTAATATGACACATTCTTCTATTGAAGTTTTTTCATTTTTTGGAGCTTTGCAACCCATATATGCATGATTTTCAAATTCTCCTAAAAGGTGAAAGGTTTTACTTAATAATGTTTTAGGCTTAACTATGAAATCATTGTCTAACACTCGTCGGGAGAGTAGAATAAAAAGTGTTTAAATTATTAGATTTCAAGCTCCTCAAATAAGATTGACTTTGATGGAAATATCTAGATTTTGTGATGATGCTGAGTTAAAGAGTGAAGCAGAAAGTCTGATTAGTGTACTTGACAGTTTTGAGTTTTTTCTTGGTATGGTTATTTGGTATGATATTTCATTCGCTATTAACATGTGAGTAAATGTTAGTTCAGGGGTTATGTTTAACGATTTTGATGATAACTTTATAATATTTCAAAATTCAATTGGATTTATTTCCTTATATAGACAATGGAATAATTCTTAAAAGGAAATAAAATTATAGGATAATTGTTTCTTTTCTTGCAAGAGTTCTTTATGAACTTACCTAATTAGAAATGGTTCCATTACATTTGGAAGGTTTTTACTAATTCAAATAATCAACTCCGAAAGCCTTGATAGAGCGTTCATCTTAATGTTTGAATATCGAAGATTTCAGCAAAAATGATATCATAGATTAAGCAATGACTAGTTAAGGAAAATGTCTACTTAAGGAAGACCTACTACAATTGAAAGATACAAGACTTGCAAAATACCTTAACAGCACCAATATTTGTGAAAGTTATATCAAACTCATTGTTCTTTAGAAAGTGAAATTACTCTATTGTGAGAGACTGTTAAATCCTTTATATATTTTTTATTGAGAGCTTGTAGAGTTGTGTTAAACACTATGGGTATGGAAGATTGAAAAACTTTGAAAAACATGTACTTGTAAGCTTGAAGAGGCCTGTGAAAATTTGCTATTTGGATTTTATAATGAAATACTCAAGTTGAATACCTGGGGACTGAATGTATGCTTCGTTATAAGCCGAACTAGTATAAATCGACTGTGTCACTCTCTTTCTCTTAACTTTTAAATTTTCGCATTATATTGTTTGTGTTTTTAACTTGCAAAAGGCTCCTTCTGTTCTGCAATATGCTCCTTATGCTTTATATCGTAAGAGGTTCCTTTCATTTTTGAAACAATTAATAGGCTCCTATAGATTAACAGGCTCCTTTCTTTTTGAGTGCTAGCAGGCTCCTATCAATTAATAGGCTTTTTTCTTTTTGATTGCTATCAGACTCCTTTCAATTAATAGGAGCCTTTTTGTTTTCAACATTAACAAGATCTTTTCGAAAGTTGATAGGACCCTTTTATTTATAAACTTATTTTGTTTAAAAGGATATTATCATTTTTAAAGTACCTTGTAAATTTTTTTTACACATAATTCAGCCCCCCTCTTGTGTATGTTTGCTTATCATTTGGTAGCAGAGTGAGGTTTCACTATTATGTTTTACAGCACTTGATAAACCATGACAAACAATTTGAGAAAACTTGAAGGACAATTCATCTCAAAGCCTCCTTATTTCAATGGAAACAACTACTCCTACTAGAAAAAGAGAATAACTATTTATCTTCAATTTGTAGATATTGAAATCTGACAAGCTATCAACATTGGAGTCACACCTTCCGCTACTGACATCATAAAACTATGGACTGATGCTGATAAAAGAAACGCATAGCTAAGTGCCAAAGCTCTATGACCTGTGCACTATCTCCAGAAGAGTACGAAAAGATGTCTTATTGTTCTACAATAAAGGAAATATGGGACAAACTACAAGTCACCTTTGAAGGAACCAACAAGGTAAAGAAACATAGAATAAGTATTTTAGTGCATCAATACAAAACTATTTACATGAAACAGGAAGAAACAATAGAAGAATTCTTTGGACGTTTCAACAACATCATCAGTGCCTTGAAGAACTTAGGTAAGACATATCCGAATGAAGAGCTTGTGACAAAGATTCTAAGATCACTGCCAAAGGAATGGAGACCTAAGGTGACATCTTTAAAGACTATAAAGGATCTCGATACTATCTCACTAGACTGGTTAAGAGGAAACTTAATGATTGCAGGATGAAGGATCCTCATACAAAAGAGGAATGGCATCAAAAGCAGCTGATGAACCTAACAGAAATGAAAGTGACGCTGAATTACAAATAAATGGAGATGAAGAATTCAATTTTATGGTCAGAAAATATGCCCGCTTCTACAAAAAGAAGCTTATAAAGAAAAGAGAAGTAAACAAAAAATTGGAAACAACAGCTTCCTATCAAAAGGGAGCAACAGTAACAGCAATACATAAAACAATCAAATTATATGTTACCACTACAAGAAGACTGGACATAGAAGATTAGAGTGTCCCCTTATTTAAAAGGACAAAAAACAGAATAGAAAACAGAAAACCTAGGAAGCAAACGATGACTGCAGACAGATGAAGATTTTGAAAACTTTGAAGAAGAAGAGCTAGAAGAAGTCAGCAATGTTTGCTTTATGGCTGAATCAAGAGATGATGAGATATGCTTCAAAATAGGAACAAGAGAAAATCAATGGATAGTTGACTGTAACATCCCGTTCCCACATAACGGGTCGGATCAGGGAAACGGGTCTACGAGAAGACCAATTGGAGAAGTTAGGAC
>JAOTAY010000190.1:33795862-33806668 GCA_025629805.1 Erythroxylum baracoense | reverse complement strand
TAATCAGTCAAACATACGTATTAAAATGTATATGCAATGTTCGTGAGACTCACATTCATTATTATTGTCGTTGTGATTGAGTGCCCTCCATATCCCTTAGTGGATACCGAGCTGTATTAAATAATGTCCCATATCCCTTAGTGGATACTGGGGACATTCACAACTGAGCCCGAGGCTCTGATCATGATCCGAGCTTTAAGCTCTTTATACTGGCAACTCCAGTCACAACTACCTTTATTTTTCTTGCATTCATGTAATGGATGCTTCACATTCTCATATTCTTAGTCAATCCCATGATTGAACATTCACATTTAGATCACAATTTATCATCAGACCTAAGTCCAGCATTCAACAAAATTGTTGAGCACATTTATTTCGTTGCATTCACATACAAGGAGCACTTCAATAATACATTCATCAAATCAGAATCTTCGGACCTTCATGTCCGTAATCAGTATAATCAATCATACATTCATAAGATAATTCAAGCATATTCAAAACAAACAATTAATTGAGTGAGACCGTTTAGGTTACTCACAATTGCTCCCTTTTTGCTTAATGCCTTGAAGTTCTAGCAATATTTGGAAGTGGTCACTCTACTTGCTCTTCTATATACAATCAAATACATTTATATGTCACTCATGTGCATTATCAGTCATAAATACATTTATGAATGTATCGAGTAATGTGCATCTTTAATGACAATTTCTCAGCTATGTTTCTTTAATACTCGTTATAATCAATTTCAACACCTTCCAAACATTCTTTTCATCCTTAATACTCTTTTATTCACTTTCATCCCTTCAGTCAACATCAATTAAATTCATTTAAGAGCTCATTTAAACCTACATACTTCATATAGTAACATTCATACTTGAATTAAGTTGAAAAACATCCAAAATACCACTCTTTTATAAAGCCTCTTAGGTCACAATCATGTTTGTGTACGATCGCGAATTTCTTCCTTCCTCAGCAGCTCGTGCTTCAGCAGAGCCGCGATCGTGCTAATGCATGATTGTGACCTGCTATGTTTTCTTCCTTCTTTAATGTCATTTTTGACCCAGAATTAGACATTTTTAGGCAACACTTCTAATCAAAAGTTCCTCTATCTCTTAATTTTTTAATGACATCAAATTCAGACATTTTGGTTCAGTATCGTGCAAGTTATAATCAAAATAATCTATACTGTTTCTTATACCGCAATAGAACACAACTCTCAATTTCAAACCAAATTTCAAGACTCTTAAAGATAGATTTCAAATTCAATTCCTCCATGAAAAATGTAGCCTTATGTCTCTAGTTTAATTTGAATTAAGAATCAACTCATTTGGAAATCTACAAATCAAAATATAGCCAAAAGACTCAAAGTTGTTCAGTAAAAGGACACTAGTGCATATGCAGACTCCAAACACCAAAATCAGTCATGCAAACCTTCACCTTCTTCTTTCTCTCTCTCTACTGCAATTTAGTTTTCAACAATTCTTAACAGAATCTATACCCTATTTTTCACATCTTTCTGTAGTTAACAACTTCACAACCTTTTTGAACCCAAACAATTCAACAATCCATTTAAACTTTAACATCAAAAGCTGTATACATTCATGCAAATTACAAACTTTTCTACACTTTCTTTCTTCCATCTTCATCAATTCTTACACTTTATTTAAATCATTTCTGTATCATATCCTCATCAAATCCTCATTCCTTATCATGAAACTCATTTACATTCATTTCTATAAACACTCAACAGATTCAGGTATGCCAACAGTAAAAACAGAGTATATTGATAAATCAACTTGCATGAAGTGTCTGCACTCTTCTTAAGCACGATTTCAGTGATTTTTCAAGCTCAAAATTCACTTCAACTCCATCTTATACCATACCAATCATCAAATATACAGAAGCAACACTTGCAGCACACCCAAAATTTCACTTATGTTTCTGCTATTAAGCATCTTCAATTTATAACCACTGAACTATTAACTACATAATGTATCATTCATTACACAAATCATGAAAAAAAAAACATACGATACTTAATAGTTTAAACTCCAACTCTTCAAAATCCCTTGAAACCTATTTTTCCAGTATACACGATCATCAACAATGCTTTTCCAAACAAAAATAAGAGAGATGCAAAATTCTTTCTCCTTACGAAACACATGACTTGGTGTCTTAACAATTTATTGCCACGTGTCACTATGCATGTAAGTTATTTGTCGTCAATTAATCAGTCCACGTGTCACACTATAATTGGTTCATAATTCAATATTATTTTTCTAGTCCAAAAATACCTCAAATTTTCAGAAATTTTCTAAAATTTACCAAAAATTTCGAAGTAATATTAATAGTCTCCAAATCAATTTTCAACACATAAAAAAACCACAATTCACATTTTAATCGCATTTTTAACTCAATTATACCCAGAAAATGTCAATGAATGTATGTACAATTATTTAATGAATTTCAACACAATTCACATATCGAAATATGCCAGATGATGCATGAAATGAACTTCTAATTGCTCAGTATACACTATTCCGTGGTCCTAGCCCTTAATATGGGATATTGGGACGTTACATCTTGCCTTCTTTTTTTTCAGGTTTTATACCTCTGACAGTTTAGCTTCTTATGTCCCTTTTTCTTGCAGAAGAAACACTTCATACTTTTTACAACATCCATAGGAACTGTAGCCATACTAGATCAACCAAAATCCACATATGAAGGAAATATAGATTTCTTGCCTTTAAATTTATTGAGCTTCACCTTTGCCTTCCCCTTGGTTGCTGCTTAGGCTGTATGAGTGGTATTCTTCAACTTCTCTTCTTCAACAACATAACGGGTGACCAGTGCATTTATATCCGAAGCTTTATCTTAAGAACTATTTGTAGTAACCAAAATACCAAACTTTGATGGAAGCATATTCAGAGCTTGGTAGATTGTACAAACATCAGGAATAGAAATATTTAATACCTTCATCTTAGTCTGCAGATAGACCATTCTAATGATGTATACTCTCACTCTCCTGCTCCTGTATATCTCATCAAGTACAATTCCTTTAATAAGGTACCTATTTCAGTATTACCAGATACCTTATATCTCTGTGAGACATTATTGAGGAAGTCCCTTACTATGTTTGTTTCTGGAAGTCCACTTAGCAGATGGTGTGGAATGGATATCTTTCTAGTTAAATAACACATCTTATTTGACCCGTCCTAGGCTTTATATGTTGCTTTCTAAGCTTTTAAGCTGATAAATGTAGACGCAGACAACCTATCCTTAACCTTGGGCATGTTTGTATTTTCCATCTCCAATGCAAATTCCACATTATGCTTCCATTTCTTAAAGTTGAAACTAGTCAGAGTTTCAATAATAACACTGTTATTATTTACAGAAAAGGTGATTGCAAAATTAACAAAGTAACGATCAGTACAAATGTAGGATAATAGTGATACTCAAAACTACAAAATAGTATATATTAAGTATCTCATCACACATATCATGAAACACATATAGGCTGAATACATAATACATGCAGATAAGACCTTCACGTAAAACAACCAGAGTACACACCATTAACTTTTATGATTCTACCACCTATAGGTAAATAGATCACTCAAGCAATGACTTTCCTCAATTGTATGCCTTTACGCATATCTCAAAGTCTCATGTAAGGCTAACACCTATGGGTAGAACAACCAAACACAAGAATAGAGACATCCTTAAACATGCAAGCAAAACAATTCAAATACCAACTTAAAAGGCCACTATGGTGACTATATTCTCATTAGTACCCAAATGGATCCACAAGCACAAAAGATACACATGTATGTTATCCTCACAATCCTATATGGGAATATAATATGTGACAATGTACCATTAATAAATGCAAACTCCTCATGCATGTACTTATTATCACATATTAGCACTGAAAACATTATTAATGAACTTTATTTAAGAATTTATTAAAAGAAAATTCTCAATTAGTGTGATGATCATGCACAATAAATATACCACATGAGATACCAAAACTATATGTATCTCAATTATTTTAAGTCAAATCCATAAAAATTCACTCAATAATGGCTGTATTAACCTTATTTGAATTTTCTAAAGTTAAACCTTAGTTATTACCTATACAATACATCAAGAAAAATTTAAAAACACTCATTTTATAAATTCGCAAGAAAACTAACTCAAAATAACTTAAGGGATCATTTTGTGAATTTTGAAATTTTTGATTTTTTTGTCTTGTAGTGTGCTGACATCAACACTGCGCGTGGGTAGGAAATACGTGTAATGCATATACAACGCCTGATGCGTCATTGGATGCAATGGGAGTGTGTTGCACAGAGACACGTGCCATTTCGATTGATGTATGCAACACACTCTCGACCACCCGTAGACGCGCACACCACTTAAGGCACGCGTGTTACACACACATCAGTGGGGGGTACTTTAGCATATGCCAAAGGTTTAACGCGTCCTAGAAGCAACGTCTGCTTCTTCAAACAGAACCCGTCAGTATTCGGAAAAGGTGATTTTTGACAATATTTTAGGAGTTATTTTGCCAGATTCTAGTGATATTTTTACCAAAAAATCACCTAAAAGTTAGTTTCAACTCGTTTTTCCACACAATGCTTGTTCGACATCAATTCAAACAACAAATATGCAATTTGTATAAGCAAAAACATATTAATTTCTTTGATTTTCTTATGGAGAAATTTGCAAATCTCCATTCAAATTTATACAATCATGGAATTGCTGTAATATCATAAGTTAGATATAACACGAACTTTAGTTATAGACTCGGGATCAACTATGAACTTATATTAACGGAGAAAACGCAAAAAAATGCTTGTTTTGCTATCGATTGTCAATGACAAACTGTTGAATGACTTGAACAAGCTCCTCAAAGTTTCGAGCAATCTTTAAGAAAGTTATTCGTCCCTATGCTATTAATGTCATTCTGTGTCTTTCTTAATGTGCGAATCTCTTAACAGGTAAGAAAAACTGAACGTCCATGAACTTCTTTATTATTTTTAATTCGGATCAAATTTAATTTTGTTAACCATAAGTTTATTAAAAGTTTTAATTAATAATTGTTTAAGAAAATCCCTAACACACAGACCGACTTGCAATGCATTTATATACGACCCATTAGGAAGCCCTACGGGGATGACACAATATCGACCAAATCAACCAGCAAAGTGCTTGCTCCCTGTAATATGATGCATTGAAATCTAGTGTCCACTAACCCGATAATTTCTCCTTTCAAGTGCCTTTATCTTGCGAACTTGTCATGGCCAAAATCGTTGCCCATTGATAACCAGTTGGCGTGGCAGTCAAGCTCGCCGTATCTTGAGCCGTTAATGAATTCGAGGTTCTAATCTAAATCGTGGCAGATGTGTTAATTGCCTTGGCTGTATTGGCTATCGTGACGCCGCCTTTGCCTCTTGTCGCATTGGTTCCGCGACCATGCTTTACTATTTTCCCACGTCTAGCAGGCTGCCATTCAGGGTAGCCTATAATTTTGAAAATTGCATTAATCTCATGACCAGGCTATTCACAATTCTTGCACACATCATTAGGCAATGCTTTCGACCCTTGAATAGTAAAGTCAATTGCCTCAATTCGAACGTTATGAGTGCGAGCGTTTTTTTTCTTGAATAATCAGTGCAGATACACCATTCATGGGGGTAGTGGTTCTTGTGCAATTATATTAGAACGTACGGTTCCATAAACATCGTCATCGAAACCCATCAAGAATTGATGTACTCTTTCGGCTTCAAGTTGTTTGTCCCATTCAGCGGCAAGACTAAAAGTGCACATAGGAGGTTTCACATAATTGGAAAGCTCTTCCCAACTCAGTTTGATATATGTGCCCAAAATAAGCCACTACGCTTTGCCCATCTTACTTACACTTTGCCAGGTCCAATCGCAGTTGCTGAACATGTGGTAATATGGTGATAAATAATTAAATCCCTTACCATCACCATTCTTCTTGTCTTTGTTGTCGGTCATAGAAAAAGATTCGTCACTGTTCTTGAACTTTCCCTCACTTAGTTTTAGAGAATTAGAAGAAACGTAAATTGAGAGGAAATAATTTTCCCGTCACTTATTGTGGCTGAGAACACACCACGATACATTTGATTTCTTATGTAAAATAGGACTCCTAATTATATATAATATTTCCTAAATATGTACAAGATATTCCCGATATTTAATAAGAAAATTGTTTTAAATATCTTGGTGTAATATTGCTTGGGCACAGTGACATTGGGCATTGCCTCGCTTATATCTTTGCATTTAGGATCCAGTGAAGTGCTGTTACATGAGTTATTTTCTTCATCTCTGGTTAACAACGGATGAAGAGATTATCTTAGCCATATGCAGTTCTATACAAGAGTTGCAATTCCATGGCTTTGGAATTTTCAATATTTGGTTCCCTTATCAATGTTTAATTCACTACTTAATTGTAGAACTTTAAATGTTATAGATAGAATTATAAATTTCAAATCACAGTATATAATTGTATATATAATATTATGATCATGATCTAATGTAATCGTAATTTGTTACAATTACACTATTATCCTAAATAACAGTATTTCGTAAAGAGAAAGGGTAATAACTAATAACTAATAACAAAATCGAAAGTAAATGTAAGATTAGATAGTTCAACCTTCAAAAGGCCATACTGTGGCCGTCTATCTCATATAAATATGTTATTCAACTTGTATAGAATATCTGGGACCCAAAAATTTGTAATTTACAACAACTTTAAGATATGCTTTAGGCGAATATATAGAGCTACATTAGGACGTAATCAGAGCACCAAGTTCTTTTGAAATCTTGCTGTTGCACTTAATACCCCAAGTTCTGATCAAAGACTAGGCATACAAGAATGTGAAAGTCGATATGCTCCATCTGTATGCCAAAACCATGTGGACAACAAATTTTCATTTTAGCTACCTACCCTTCCTATATCTAACCATTCTCATCTTCTTGACCCAACTTTTTTATTGACTTGAAAGTATCCTACATGACTGCTTAAGTTCAGTGTTGGACCAAGAACCTATGGAAACAAAACTTTATTTATATCCTAATTCTAAGTGTTAAATATATATATATGTATATCCCAAATTCAGATTTAATTCAGTAAAACTATTCATATATATCTAGTTTATTATGACATGAACTAAAACGTTGATGACAAGCTCCACATGCCTATTTTCTAATAATTGCTTCCTTTTGGATTCCCTGTTTTAAACAATTACAGAAGTGGGAATTTAATAACGACAACCAAAATTTTCTTTTGCCGGTTTGTTGGAGTAGGTAAAATAAGAGAACCAAATAACTTTTGTAAAAGACACAGTTTGAAGACAGTGACAAGCAACTTAACCTACAGCCGAGGTGGGCCCTGCTTTCATGTAACTTAGGTAGCTTCACTTTTGATCTCTTGAATTACGTGTGGTCGGTGAAGTGGAGTTTCAAAATGCCAGCCTTTTACCTGCTCTTTTGCCTTAAAGGATGCTTCCTGAAAATTATGTAACTATTATTTTCTCAAACTTATTGCTTAGTAGGTCTTTGATTTGAAGTTTGAAGTTAACCTATAGTAAAGGTCATGTATTGCTAAGGGTTGGTTCTCTAAAGATGTAGTGAAATTTATTAAGAAACAGAAATGACTCGTATATTTCTCAAATGTGGTTTATGACAAATATGGTGAAAGCTTTACCAAGATTTAATATTTAAAGAATATAATATTACTCACAATATATAGATATTATTTATAAAATATTTAAATAAAGATAAATAATTTGTTGTATATAGTAAATATTAGAATGTGTAATAATTATAAAAGTTAAAATTTGTAGCTGTAGTTAATTTGATTCATCTATAAATACTTATTAATTTTTTTGTCATTCATTAAAAAATAAATTCAAACATCTAAAAGTAAAGTTTGTAAAAATACTAATTTTATAAGTTTTAAGTTATAAATTAGAGTAAGTGTTTATATTATAGCTCCTATTTCTACTCTTAATAATATTTTGTGATTCTATTTCTTTCAATCTTATTTGAGTTGTGAAAATACTCTATTCCTCTAATCAATCTAAAAAATAATATCATAACGTAATTAAGGTGTATATATCCACTTATCATATGATATATAGTTACTATATAAGTGGATCATCTATATTAAAAAATAAGGTAGATATTATTCATTCATTGAATGTATTAGGTACTATTCCCTTTTTTTTTTGGAAAAATGAATAAAAGATTGTATAGATGAAACTATAACCACATTACAATGAGTTCAAGGTTGGATGCCATTAATCTAAAAGAAAATTAATTACACATAGCTAATCTAAAAAGATAACCTTAGTATGAATACAAATTACAAGCCCCACATGCTCATCATATCCGTAGTTAAGTGCTTTTGAGGCTATTTAGCATAGATCCAAGCTTTGATACTATTAATAACTCTATCAACTAGTTGCTATTTCTCTATCTTCTTATTAGTAAACCATCTGATGTTCCGCTCTTTCCATGTGATGTAAATGGCAATCGTAAATGATGCTTTGAAGAGAGGAGCATTAGGTTTCCTCCTTGTCGATTTATCTATAATCCGGTTTAATATTTCCTCCTAATTATAACAACAAAAATGATAAAGTAACACATGTAAAATTCTATTCCAGATAACCTTAGTATAGGAGCATTGAAAGAATAAGTGATGCATTGAAAGAATAAGTGATCCCTATCCTCAATAGCTATAGTACACAATAAATAAGTTGCATCAGTACTTCCATACCATTGGCTCTTAGCCTGAAGTCTATTCTTGATTGTCAACTAAGAGATGAAAGAATCTCTTGGACTCACTACCTTCCCTCAAAAGAGATCAAACCATAGGACATCAAACTGCATCTCAGTAAATAATTGGTAGCCAGAGTGATTAGAGAAAGTACCATTCTGGTTTAGAGACCAAGAATGTGTCATCATTTTAAAGATCAGTTAGTCAGGGAATGTGATCCAGCATGTTGTGGAATCCTTTAAAATCCCCATACCATTCAGCATTTGAAATCAAAGTTGAAACACGAGAATTCAAAGGCAATTTGTTCCTTAAATGTTAAAAGTCTTATTAGTAAGCTAAAGGGCTTATGTCGAGCCATTTGTAATACCAAACCCAAGTTCTCTCCCCATTACTAATCTTATGTTGTATGCAAGGATAAATAATCGCTCTCAACATCATCATTTGCTTAAAAATAGGAGACCTAGCTCTAGAGCAATCCAGCTACTAAAAATTTGTATGTTTCAGATAGTGTTCATATACCCATTTGATCCATAGTGTGTTTTGATTAATGTACAGTCTTCATAACCTCTTACACATTAGAACCTTTTGCATTGTAGAGATAGGAATAATACTAAGCCCTCCCTTCCTCTTTGGAACCATGATTTTACGCCATTTCATTCTAGCCTTCCTGGAGCTATCAGTAGAACCAGACCACTTGAATGCCTTCATAATTCTATCCATCTCCTTGACCACCTTTTGAGGAAGAGATACATGTGTTGTCCAATGGATATGTAAGAATTGAAATAATGAGAGTTAATCTACTAGCGTAAGATTAGAACTTGTTTTGCCATGCCAAAATTTTGGATTTCAATCTTTCAATGATGGCAATATAGTCCTGATATTTCGACTTGGAACATGTAATAGGAACACCTAAATAGGTAAAGATATGAGAAATAGAAGTCAAACTAGTAAGTTGTCTTAGTTCATCCGAATTCTACACATGACCAGATAGATATAAGCTGCTTTTGTTAAAGTTAACCTTGAGACTGACCATTGAGCAAATATGTTGAGAGCATTTAACATAATTTTGATAGAAGGGATACTCGCTTCGTATAGTAGTAGAATGTCATTAGCATATATGATATGGGTGAGATTAATGGCTTTACAAAGATGATGATATTTGAAATCTCCCATTAACTGCTATAAGCCTCGTTAAAATCTAGGAAAAACCTTCCATAACTAAAATGAACAAGTAAGGGGATAAATGATCACCTTGTCGAATGCCCCTAGTAGGTTTGACTGGCTTGGTAAGAATATCGTTTGCCAGAACACTCAATGAGGAAGATGGTAAACAAACCATGATCAATTGTAATAGATGAGAAGGAAAATTAATGGCCTCCAGATAGAACCTGTTTTATAGTCCTTCATACCTCAAGGTTTGAAGGACTATAATAATAAGAGCTATTTCTCATACCTTAAGGTAGGTTGGGATAGAAGGAATCATATCCAAATTTAATATTGAGAAGTTCAACAAAAATAATTTCTTATTGTGGAAGTTGTAGATGAAAGTTATCCTTACAAAAGATAATTGACTTGCAATCATTAGTGGAAAGTTGACAGACTTCACAAATGACGTCACATAAAATGAAATGGGCATGAATGTTGTTGCAAATCTTCGTTTAGTTTATTTGATGAAGTTTTGTTAAGTGTAAAATTAAAATATTAAATGAAATATAAGATCATCTCAAAAATCCGCATAAAGCCAAATCGGTCTACGATAAATTTTTCTTTAAAAGGGAACTCGTACCTTTCAGATGTTAGAATCCACTTTGGTGATTGAACACATTAATAATATGACTACTATATTCTCTTGGCTCATGTTGTTGGATGATAGAATAGAGCTACAAGAACATGTCAAACTTCTATTTCAAGTCTACCTAATATGTATGATCAAATCATCATTAACTTAATCAATAATCTTCTTAAAGAATACCTAGTCTTCGATAATGCTATAG
>JAOTAY010000190.1:33764119-33788258 GCA_025629805.1 Erythroxylum baracoense | reverse complement strand
TGGAAAAAACTTTGCCAAGCACCAAATCCTCCATTGTTGACCTTTTCTCAAAAAGGAAGGAGCAATAACAAAGCGGTAGTGAAGGCAAAGAGAAAGCAAAAGACGGGATATGTTATGGAAAAAGAAACCTGTTTTAAAAACTTACAGAAACCTTTTTCTTTTAAGTTTCTTTAAAGTTTTTTTAATTTTTGAAAATAAAAAATTATTACAATAATCAACCAAACAAATTTTATTGGATTATTTCTCTTTTTGTAAGAACCACAACAAAAAAGGAAAAAAAAAACAAACAAGCCTTAACTTCTTAATTTTTGTTTTCTGATTTTTTACAAAATAAAATTTGATTTTGATATACTTTTATTATTGATAAAAAATAATTATTAAATAAAAGTTGGAGGTAAATAAATTTTATATAAAAATTTATTAATAAAAATTATTACAAATTATTTACATATTTTAAAACTAAACAAGTAAAAATTATAAATCTTTAATTAATATTTTTAAAATGGTAAAAAAAATTCTGACTTAAGCACCTACTTAATATTTGAGAAATAGAAATACTCAATTCTATTAATATAAGCATCTTTCGTACTTGCTTAAACAAAAGGGATATACTTTTCAATATAGGACTTAAGTTTAGATCACATCAAAGAAGCTTCTATTCAAAAGTAACGATTAAAAAATTCAATTAATTTAGCGGTGTAAATATAAAATTTTAAATTATTTAATTTTTTAATTCAATTTTTAATTTTTAGTTTGATTTATTTTAATAATTTTTATTATTAAAAATTGATCAATTTTTTTAAATTAAAAAATTTTTATAAATTAAAATAAATAAATAAATTTTTATTTAACAATATTTTTCAATTAAACTTCAAATTCTTTTAAAAGATAATATCTTTCAATCATATTTTAAATTCTTTAATTTTATTTAATATTTAACCGATTTTATAGTTATTTAATTTCTTATCTTATTAATTTGATTTTCGAACTGCATTTTAAAATATTGATAAAAAATTATAGCAAACTGTAACATTATGTCTATCGGAGAAAAAGCAGGGGGAGACGGAATTAGTAAAAGGAAGCCGTATCAAATACAACCACAGCAAGTAATAATATATCTTTTCTTATACACGAAGAAATGATCTAAAGACTATTAAAGTTGAATTATACTACACAATGACGTTTCGGTAACATTTACTGTTGTCATGGATTCAAGCATAATGCTTGTTTGAACAACAAATATATATTTTTCTTACTTGCACGTCTCTACATGATTTGGAAGATTCATAGCTTATTCAACTTTTTATAATAGCTTTTTTACTCTTTTGCACGAAAATGTTTTCAAGACAAACACAAAGCTCACCGATCGAAGTGACGCATACATTTTAAATTAAAAGTTAATGATAGAATATAGAAAAAAAATTGGAGTATATGAAATTAATTGTGTGTTTTTGGCACGTGTTTGTACCCAAAAAAAAAAACATTGTGCTTTAGAAAAACTCTCCCTTAAAGTTGTGCTTTTTGAAAAGCACATTCTAAGAGTCTTTTCAAACCATGATTCGCACAAAAACATTACTTTATAATATTATATCAATATTACATTAGAAAAATTACATTTTGCATATTTTAAATGATTGTGATATATAATTCTATCACTATGGATAGAAATTGTAATATCTAGGGAGAGAGAGCTTTGTAGCGATAAAAAAAAATTGTTTATTTATAATCAAAAGATCACATGTTCAGTGTCTTTATAAAAATACAAGAAGAAGGATATCTCCCTAAATCCCTGCAAAGTAGTAAACCGTATGAATTTCACTAAATGTTGTTTGTTGTTTTCTATTTACGAAAAGAAAAACAAGATTTATTTTTGTAGAAAAATGGTGGGTTGAAAAGTGGAGGGATGTTTCCTGGCACGTTCAACAACCAGGTTTTTACTGGGTTAATTACCCTGTTAACCACGTTGTCTTCTGCGAGTTTTCAAACTCTATATATACCCTCTCATTTTTATCTCCACTCTCTCTCTCTTTCTTTCTCTCTGTGCATTAAGGGTATCTCTCAGAAGACTATCTTCGTTTTCTTGGAGAGTTCATTCCTCTTGCTTCTTGATTATGTGTTCTTTCTGTTAATACATAATTCGTAACCTGCTCAGTTCCTTTTTCCCTATTCCGTTTGTTTATGGTTCTTCAGTTTTGTTTTTAATCTGAGGACAGCATTCTACGCACTCTTTCTGTTTTGGATGGTACGAAAGAAGGGAAAAAGAAGAAAGGAAAACACACAGTAGGGCTCCTCACGTCTTGTTGACGGGCGGATTAGGTAAATTCCGTATGCTTTGTGCATTTTTTCTGTGTGTTCCCTTTTTCATGTGCAATGATGTAGTAATCTTCATCAAGAACTTGGAAAAAGATGAGCAGTTTGGGAGATCTGCGTTTATCCTTTTTCTAGCTCTCTTTCTGTTGGACAAGCAATTAAAAGCTGTTTTGTGCTTTGCAGCTTAAAGGTTAACTTTTCGTGTTGATTATGAAAATGAAGGTTTTGTTATTTGATGCTATTTTATCATCTGGACGGTTAAATTCCCGCTTTTTTTACTGATTAAATGATACGGCCTCATTATTACCGGTGTAGTACTAGAATCTCTTTGATTGACTGTCACAAGTTATGGGAAAACGATAAAGAAAAACTCTTGTTATCCTATTTTTATATTGCAGTGAAATATTATCTTGTCCTTTGCTGTAGGGGGTTTGAAAATCTATTCTAATAATTTTCTATTTG
The DNA here is from genome assembly GCA_025629805.1 of Erythroxylum baracoense. Classification (NCBI taxonomy): domain Eukaryota; kingdom Viridiplantae; phylum Streptophyta; class Magnoliopsida; order Malpighiales; family Erythroxylaceae; genus Erythroxylum; species Erythroxylum baracoense. Next base: position 33,785,486 of record JAOTAY010000190.1, on the reverse strand, counting down.
GTGTAACAAATTGGTCTCGAGTACTGGAACTCGTTTTTTCTATATCTTATATTTATGCTATGGTACTGCGTTGTGTTGCTTAGCAATACCGTTTTCACTGAATCCGCTCTTTCTGCATAACGACTGTAAAGTAGCTAAATTTGGATTCAAATAATACAAAGCATACATAATGACCTCTTGTTTCGTTTTCTGTTTTCTTTTTTGGGTCTTCGATTCCTTTCGTGGGGTACGGAATCCAAATTTAGTTGGTCCCGTTTAATTAAGAACTATATAACCTTGAAAGTGATGTATTTAGATCTAAAAGCGACGTATCTTTTCTGCTGAGCCACGTAGCCGTAGCTTATACATCATCACTGATATCACATACATATATATTTGAAGATTATTATCATCAGCATATAATATGAAGCTAAGACATATATATTAAAGCATTATGTCTTAATATATATGTCTATCGCTTGCTAGACAAAATCGAAATTTTATTAGCATTAGTCATCAATTATATTTTCTCTGCACTTGAATGCATCTACATCACGAAAATGGCGGTGGAACTGATTTCTAAGTATATTGATTAAAAATATTGGATCGATTTATTATTATGTTTCTTTGTTGAATAATATTAGCTGTCATTTGGTGTTATTGAATGATGAACCATTTGTCTTGTATAGTGTTTTAATCCTTCAAGCTACAAAAGTGGCCATCAGCTGCAAAATTTCCTATTTGGAGTGTTGGATAAGCTGTAAGTGTGATATCATCTTGTAAATGCAAACCGTTATCGGTTTTTAATGCTTCCTTCTTAGGTGGTAACGGGTTATCCAGGACTTATAAGGCTAATATCACAGTCAACTCTTCCTTATTGGGGACTAGAGTATGTTTCTTTTTTATGTAAATGTTTCTTCTTTTTTAGTTGTTACCTTGTGCTACTTGATTTTGTTTATGGTTTTTGTCGTCTCTGATATTGAAAAGACAAGTACTTGACAGCGGGTGTTAAATTTCTTGAGAAAAAAGAAGTTGATCTTGACAGGGTTATGTTCTTGGGACTTAACGTGCTTCTTTGATCATCCTTTGAGCAGATATTGAAGTCATCTTGCTGGCATACACCATAAAGTTCGAAGTCGTACTTTTTGAACAATGGACAGCCACTTAATATAAATGCTGTGTAGCTTTGGAGATGAGAAGGTATGATACCAAGTATGTTCTCTTTCTGTTTCAGAATGCCTTCATTTGAATTTTGCTTTGGTGTTGCTTCCAGTTTTCAGGGAGTCTACACTTGATGGACTGTTCCCCCAGCTGCTGTGACAAGAAAACTTTGAAGAGGTGGTTTTTTATTGACAAAAGGGTTGGGTAAAAAGATCTCCGCAGAAAACACAATTCATCTTTTTCTAAGTGCAAAATTATTAGACTGCAAGCAAGTTTTTCAGTAATAAAAAATCGAATGGACGGGAAGTCAAATCATTCACCTCCCGTTCTCAGTGATCCTATACCAATAAGCAAGTCAAAACTCAGCATCCATTCTAATCTGTTGCCTTATCCACAATCGGGACCGTCATTTTCTTCTGGCAAGTACATCGGCATTTCTAGGAAAAAGCCAGGAAAACTAGATGACGTTCGCTCCAATGGGTGGCTGGATGCCATGATATCCTCATCACCCCCTCGCAAGAAACTCAACAAAGATATTGGTGTTGAGGTTCCCTCGGATGATATCGACGTCGCTTACGGCTCCTGGATGGTATGCTTTCTTTGTTGTTATTGATAAATTCATTTGGCTAGTATATGCATTGCACACTGTATATCGCTGGCGTTCAACAAAATTTACATTTCCTATCACATGTTCTTATCCATTTCTAACCGGGGGCTTTAATCTGATTTCTTGTATGTGGTTGAACTCGTATCCAGCTTAAGTATCCATCAGCATTGAACTCGTTCGAGCAAATAACCAATTTTGCCAGAAACAAGAAAATAGCAGTATTTCTAGATTATGATGGGACACTTTCTCCAATTGTAGACGATCCAGATCTAGCGCTTATGTCGGATGATGTGAGGACTAGAGTGAAGTTGTTGATTTTACATTTGTTCATCTGTGCCAAGTTGTTTGAAGTAATTGAGATGGGATTATTTTTCAGATGCGTTTAGCTGTAAGAAATGTGGCCAAGTGCTTCCCAACTGCAATCATTAGTGGAAGAAGTTGCGAGAAGGTGGGTGTAGGGTTCCTGATTTGACCGCCATTATGGCCTCTGATTCAGATAGATTAGTTTTTCTCTCTTTTTTTTTAAAATTCAGTTTAGTTATTATGGTGATAATGCTCTGTATTCTTTTAGGTCTTTGAGTTGGTAGGACTAACTGAACTCCATTATGCTGGTAGCCATGGGATGGACATCATGGGACCCATCAGTAAGAGAATGTCCAGTGACCATCTAAACTGTATTGAATCTACTGACCAACAGGTTATAAGATGTCTTTTGGACCATGCACACGGAATATTAAGCTTCTGCTAAACTTAAGATTGCAGATTAATTAAGAGATTTATCTTAAGTTGTTCGAATTTTGCAGGGCAAGAAGGTGAAAAGATTCCAGCCCGCTAGAGAATTTATACCTATGATCGATGAGGTGCATGAATATTTCAGTTTCTAGTTGTTCATAACTGCTTTTGCTTTAATTATAACAATCCTCTGGTTTTACTTGCAGGTTTTTAGAGCCCTTATCGAGAATACTAAATGTGTCAAAGGTGCAAAAGTTGAGAATCACAAGTTTTGTACCTCTGTACATTATCGTAATGTAGAGGAGCAGGTATTCAATAACATGAAAACTAGGTTTTCCTGATAAGAAGTTTATCTCCTGCCGTGTTATATCGGACTGAAATGAGCTGTGTTCCTTTCTCTTCAGAACTGGCCTGTCATTGCCCAATGCGTTCATGATATTCTGAAAGATTATCCTCGTTTAACATTAACTCATGGTCGGAAGGTATTCCCTCTTTTTAATATACATATTTTTTCCTTCCCTCTCACTAATGCAATAACACTTAATTACTGGTGAATCTGCATAGTTCTTCAGTAATTTTTCGTTCATGCAAAATCCTTTCCTTACTTCAGTTATGTGGCAGGTTTTAGAGATCCGGCCTGTGATCGACTGGAACAAGGGGAAAGCAGTTGAATTTCTCCTTGCATCTCTTGGTACACATTCATAATTTTTAGTGAAAATATTTTATACTTTATTACGACCCTTTTGATTTTTTTTCATTTTCAGATTTGATTAAAAAAAGTTTTAGTTGAGTTTATGCTATTTTGTTTTTAATTTTAATTGCTACAAGGAAATATATACTTTTTAGTTGTTTAATATTAACTAATAAGAGAAGATATTATTTATATAACTTAATTATTCTAATCTAATCTAATTTATTTTAATAATTAATAAAATAAAATATTTTTATATTTGCCAATTATTTATTAAATGCTTTTTACATTTAAAATCTCTTTAAAAATTATTTATTAAATAAAAATATTTAAAAAATTTAAAATATATTTTGGATATGTAAATATTAGTTTGCAAAAAAATTTTACACATTTCTCACTTATTTAATATTCATTTCAATAAAATATGATGAACATATTATTAATTTTCTTTAATAAAATATTATATAAGAGATGAAAAAAATTAATGAATTTGTCTTTAACATTTATTTGATAATTTATTAATGTTAGTAATAAAGTGTAATTACATTAATATTAATAATTAAAAAAATTTCACAGTTAGCTCTTGAAGAATCTTTAATCATTTATAATCTAAAAATAAAATTGTGGTGCAGAACTAAATGATAGTGATGATGTACTCCCAATTTACATCGGTGACGATAGCACAGATGAAGATGCCTTCAAGGTAGTTAGTGGTTGAGAAGTTTGTGGTTTGTGTACTTTGAGACAAAATAACTGGGTCTGATTGGCTGGTCTTATTCCAGGTATTGCGAGAAGGAAACCGAGGTTATGGTATTCTGGTGTCCTCCATGCCCAAAGAAACCAATGCATGCTACTCTCTCAAGGATCCAACGGAGGTGGAAAATGTGTACTTCTATCTTTTCTTAGTTTCTGCTTCTTTTCTGAATTCTGATGGTTGAAGTTTCTACACAGGTAATGAAGTTTCTCAAGTCCCTGGTGACATGAAAGAAGTTGGAGGAGTATCCTTGAACTTTAGGAGAACCATGTGACAATCTGCATATAGCAACCGTTATTTAGTTTCAGAATAATTAAAGATGAAGCCGTCACTCTGGAATCAGTGTTTTATTAATATTACTGTAGAAATTTTATTAATAAGCGTCGCGGACCTCTGTGCTTTCAGGTTCAGGTAATAAGACTTCACAGGTTGAATAAGGGGATAAATAGAATAACATTAGATCCATGTCTAAGCAATTGAGTTGTGTGCATGTCAAAACTAGTTATAGGAGGGGAAGAGTTATTTGATCTAAGTTACAGCTTAGTCAGTATTAAATCCCACGTATTATGCAATGCTTTAGCTTTGTCCTATGGTCCTACTGCTTGTATAATTAAGGTTTGTGATTAAGGACGTGTTGGGCAACGAGAATTCCTAAATTGTAGGATCAATATATTTGTAGACATGTCCATTTTTTTCTTCAATTCGTAAATTAATGGACATTTAGGCTAGAGGGAGCTAGATAATCTAGTTAATACGGAATTATTAATATATTTTATAAAAAAGATATATAATAATTCACATAATATTAATGAGTGACAGTCTAAGAATTACGATTAACAATTTTACTATTATATTAATTCTTTGAATTATTGGGAGAGAGATAGTATTATAAAAATTTTCAATATTATATGACATGATAAGGTGATTGAACACAAAGATATATTAATTTTTTATTAATAATTTATTCACAATTTTTAGGACATTTGGATAAATTAAATAACATACTTGCATTTCTATTTATATATTTTGCACAATTAAGATTTTATATTTTAACAAAATGTAAAATGTCTACAGATAGAAAATAAAACATAAATAACATGCCGAATAATGAGTTAAGGGACATGATATAGGAATGGAATCAATTAAATAAATCAAGATGAGTTGATGCATCCTAGTAATGGTCATCCTTATACTCTATTAGATATATAATGAACAAATGCAGAAACAGTCTTGAGTAAACATTTCATAAGACATAACTTAGGCATAATGTCGCAGTTCTCGAACTTAATTAAATATCTTGACTAAACTATATATGAACTAATTAGATCTCTCGTTGCATTTTAAGTAAAAAGAAAAGAGTTAATTACAGTACTTGACTTTTGTGTGACTTTAACGTCTTTCTTTTTTTTTATCTACCACATCCCCTTATTGTTTTCTATTAACTCTAGAATTTTTATTTATTTTTTAAATTTATTAAGAATTATTATGGTTATCTTGAAGACACATACCTCATTTAGTAATTAATAATATCTTAATTATCATATTTTATAAATAATTAATAATTTTTTTCTTAGTTTGATATGAAAATAAATTAAAAAATAATATTTATTAAGTTAATAATACTAATAACTAAGATCTTCAATTTCCCATTATTATTTATAATTTATAATCTTCAGTAAGTAACAATTAATCATATTTGTTTGTTTAGTAGGATAATAATTAAGTACTTTATTAATTATTAACTAATTTATTTTTATTATTAAAAATTATAATATTCTTATTATTTTATTGATATATCGTATTCTCTTATTATTACTTATATCTTATTTGGTTAATAGCAAATAATATATCTGTTAGTTAGATATAATAATGAATTAAGTCTTTCAATAAAATTTTATTTATTATTAGATAACACTACTAAAAAAGATGGAATTCTTCTTCACGTTAAATACTATTAACATTATAATAATACTAATTCATAATATTAATTGACATTTAATATATTAAAATTTTTATACCTTTAATATTATAAGTTTTATTTATTAATACCAAAATCAATCGAGTTAATTATTATTTATTTACAATACATATATATATATATATGAGACAATTTATTATTATTATTTCATATTAAATAAATATTTAATTTATTATCTCAATAAACTCAATATATTACTAATTATAAGTAATAAAATGGATTAATATTACTCATTAACAATAAAAATGGTAATCTAACTAAATAATAAGAATTTCTATATTAACAATAGAAATCAATAAGTCAAGTTAATAATCAATTCTTTATATAATAGAAATCAATCAATAAACTTAATATTTTATAAATATGATTTATAAATAAAATATAATAAATATATTATTTGATTTATGAATATTGTTATATAATAAATAACAATGCAATGAAAGACATATTAAACTTATAAATATATTATATATACTATGATTAATTATTTGTTTCTAATAATTATATTAAGTTAATAATATATAGATATGATAAATTAATAAATTTAGCAAATTAAATTGTTTTACACATATTAATCTTATACTTTTTTAATTTTTGATACATTCTCTTATGACATGCATGTTCAAGTGATTAAAGTTTATTATATGTATTATTGAAAATATAGTTGTAAATAGGAGTTACCTTATCATAATTAGGAGTTAATATTGTTCCTTATTTAGGAGTAATGCTGATTATATATACATTTATAACATATAATCTTTCAAAAATTAATGGAAATACTTTCTCTTAAGTTTTTCTATAATTCTATATGGTACTAGAGTATGGATACTCTGCTTAATATCAACAAGGATTATGCCTTGAATATTAGAAAAGAATGTCCTGTGTCCAAACTAAAGCCTAACTTTCAAGTTGGACAATCACAACAGAAAGGGACAACAAGAGGCAAGGTATGCACTGTGATAAGATTTGTCACGAAGTTTCAGAGTATTTTGAGGTCATCGGCTAGGGCCATAAGGCAAAAATCATACTGAGCTAGTTCGCGACCAAGAGTAGGCCAACTCAGGAGGTGAGCAAGCCCTAAGAGGGGCTTAAGCTTTTCATGCCACACAAGGAAAATCTAAAAATAGTAGCAACATTCCAAGTCTGTTGAGAGAATAGTTTTAGAAACAGTTAACACTTATAGATCATGATAATCCTGAGAAGCTTTCTTGTAAGGATTTTGATAACCTTACATAGATATTAGATAATAGGGCATCCAATCATATGACATGTTGCTTTTATTTGATGTACGATGTCAAAGAAGCAACACTTGTACCAGTAATTTTGCTTAATGAGCCAAGGCAGTAGTGAAAATGATGGGTCAAGTCATATCAAGTCAAGACGTGACTTTAATTAATGTTCCTTATGTGCCTAGTTTGATTTGAAATTTGATTTCTATATGTCAGTTGATCACTGAGTTAAATATTCAAATTATGTTAACTAATGAGGTTTGTGTGATACAGGACAGTTCCTCGAAGATATCAATTAGCATTAGTAAACTTTACGGGTTCTATGACTTCAAGTCTACAAGGCTATATTAGTTATAAAGATAGATAGAGTGGACTCCTTCACAGTCTGGCAATGACATCTCTAACATCAGTTAAGGCAATAATTATGTTTTATTCTTGATATTAGTATGATATATTTTAAGAACAAAAATATCTATGATTATGTTTTCGAGCCAAATAAACTCTCCTTTTCTATTAAGTATTAATAATGTTGTAAGTTGCTTTGATCTTCTCCACTGTGATTTATGGGGACCTTATTATAAGGCATCATAGTATGGTGCACACTATTTTATTTATATTGTGGATGATCATAACCATACACTTTGGGTTTACTTATTGAAAGAAAAAAGTGAGGCTAATTAATACCTAATAGATCTTTACAAGTTAGCTAAAACTCAATTTACGAAGACTGTTAAGCGCATACAGAGTGATAATAGGTTGGAGTTTGATTGGGGCTAATGTAAGAATTCTATAGAAAGAAGGGTATTATTTATGAAACTGGCCACACATATACGCTACAACAATATGGGAGAATAAAACGTAAACGATGGAATATTTTGTACGTAACAAGTGCGATGCAATTTCAAGCTGCTTTGCCTATTCGTTTTTGGGGAGGATTTGTTTTCACTATGACTTATCTTATAAATAGAACGCCAACTGTTAAATTGAATAAACAATCACCATAAGATAATTTTTTTGGTATGGGGTTGTCCTACTAACATGTTAAAGTGTTTGGCTACCTATGAAATGTGTATAATAATCTAAGAATAAATTAAGGCCCAAAAGTAGAAAATATATCTTTGTAGGATACCTATATAAGAAGAAACACTGGAGGCTTTATGAACTTAAAAAGGTTTTTTTTTAAATTCTCATAACATTTCATTTCATGAAAATGTCTTTTGCTCAAAATGATGAACATAAATGTCGAATTTAAGATAATAATCACTTTTTATGAATTTTTGATACGCCGGACGAGTGATAAGAGAGAAGACAAATTAGAGAGCAAAAATTTGGAATTAAAGGCCAATGCTAGTAATTCTTAAGAGGAGATTGCTAGAGCTCAATAAATAGAGAGTAGATTGCAACGAACAACTGGTCAACTAGCTAAATTGGAGGACTATATTATTTATTCTGTCATTACAAGAAGTTTGGGGCCATTTGTAGCCAAAACTTCTCCCCCTTTTTGAAGCCACCACAATATGATAGCTCTTTACGTACTCCTTATCTCTTAGCAAATTATGAGAAGTTTGATCATTTTTCTCAAGGTCATCGAGTGTTTTTAACGGTCATAGCCTCAGAGGTTGAGCATAGGAGCTATGTAGAAGCTGTGAAAAGTGTAAAATAGCTATATAAAATGGCACGAGAGTTTCTCACACTTGAAACAAATAAAACATGGTCTTTTGAGACTTTGTCGTCTAAAAAGAAACCGATTGACTATAATTAGGTATTTAAGATCAAGTACAAGTCAGATGAGACTATTGAGCGATACAAAGCATGATTGGTGTAAAGAGTTTCACACTTGTTAAAGGTCTTGATTTTTACAAGACATTTGAGCCAATTGCCAAGCTTGTGATTGTTCTTATTTTTGTGTTCATAAAAGTTGTGTAAGGTTGAGAGTTGCATCAAATGAAAGTTAACAATGCATTCCTATATGACAATTTATAGGAGGAAGTATATATAAAGCTTCCTACTAGATTCAAGAACAAGTCGTGAAAATAAAATTTGTCAATTATGCAAGTCAATTTATAGGCTATGCCAAGCTTCTCAAAATTGGTTCACTAAGTTGACCACAAAGCTAAAGAAGTATGTTTTAGATCAATCCTGAATAGATTATTCACTATTTACCTTCTAGAAAGGTAGTGTATTTTTAGGGTTATTGGTATATATATAGACGACATATTTTGATGGAGAACAATACAGTGACATGTTTGACTTTAAAATTATACCTGTATAATACTTCAATATTAAATATTTGGGGGTATAGAAGTATTCCTTCCGGATTGAAATGGCCACTTGTCTAGGGAATTATTCTCATGTCATCAAAAATATGCTTTTGTACTTGGAAGCAAATGCAAGGACATTCCAATAAAGCAGGGTCACCATCTAGGCTTAGCCGATGGTGAATTAGTGGGAAACAATTCATCCTATTGGCAACTAGTGGGACGTCTTATTTATCTCACAATCACTTGGCTCGAGATTTGGTTCGCAATTCATATGTTGTCAAACACCACATAAAGAGCATTTTAAAGCAGTTGTGCACATTATTTGCCATATTAAGAGGCAACCAGGTCAGAACTTTCTCCTTCAGACTAACAATGATTTTCCTGACTCCAAGCTTTTTGCGACTCATATTGGGCAAGTTATCCTGTTTCATGTAGTTCAGTGATTGACTATTTCGTGATACTCGATCAATCACTAGTCTCGTGGAAGATGAACAAACATAGTATTATGTCTGAATCATCAGTGAAAGCTGAATGTAAGACGATGATTGCTGCTACTAGTAAGATGGTACAGTTGAAGTCTTTATTGGCTTCTTTGAGTATGGTTCATCATAGACCCATGACTCTTTTATGCGATAAACAACCTTCTATCTATACAATAGCTAACCTAATTTTTCATAGACCCACCAATCACATAAAGATTGATTGTCACTATGTTAGAGAGAAAGTTTAAGCAGGAACTGTTATTACATCGCGTGTGAGGTCATAATTCCAACCAACAGACATTTTTACTAAAGCTTTATTGCTTAACAAGTTGGACATTTATGATATGCATATCCCAACTTAAGGGAGTATTGGAAACACAATTATAAATAGGAGTTACTTTATCAGAACGAGGAGTTAATATTTTACCTTAATTAGAGTTGATGTTTTACCTTATTTAGGAGTAATATTGATTAAGTTAATGTTTCACCTTAATTAGGAAGTAATAGGAGTAATATTGATTAAGTTAATGTTTTACCTTAATTAGGAGTTAACATTTTACCTTATTATGGAGTAGTGTTGATTATATATACCTTTGTAACATATAATCTTTCAAAAATTAAGGAGAATATTTTTCTTCAATTTTCCCTAATTTCACATGTATCTTAGTTAAAGTGTTTAACAAAAACACTTAATCTATTAAGGCATCTGTTTATTTAGAATATTTTTAAAAAATAATTTTAAAATACTAAAGGCTTCTACAATCAAGAAATTTATGTTGAGTCATAATATTTTTTATCCCACTTAAAAAACTATGTTAAAATAATTTTCACACAATTCTATTCATCATTTTTTATTTGAAATTTGTTGTTTTTTTTAGGTCAATGTTAGTTAATAAGCTAATATTGTAATATGATAGGAGTGGGATTGAGAGGAAGAGTCATTGCTCGACCATAAAGTTATACGTTCGAATCACGAAAATAACCTCTTCGTAAAAATATAATAGTAGGGCTGTGTATATCGATGACTCTCCAGTCATCTAAATTCCTACAAATCGGAGAACCTTACCTACTGGGCACGTTGAATTTGACTTTGACAGGAGTATGATTGGATGACAATTATTGTGAACTCTATTCTGGCAGACTTTTAAAAGGGAACAGAAAGAATGGTGGAAACAATTAATCCTTTAGAAGTACCATGAAACAACAATAAGTGGACCTAGTTTGGGTTGGGCCCTCACGGGCTCCATCTATTATTAGATTTGGGCTAAGACAACTGGTCTGCAGGTTAATAAAGAAGCCTTCTGAATTCTAAAACCTAGCCCATTTTCACATATCAAGCAAACACTTGCACCTATGTAATGTGCCACAAGGAAATATATGACTTGGCCACTAGATCTAAACCGGGGCGGACTCTACAAGAAATGAACAAAGGTTTCTTTGGTACTATCGAGTCTTTGCAAATTCAATTTGCATCTCTACTTTCTCCCTACTGTCATAGTAATCATAAGCTACCGTCACTAGAATCCCATCCAGACCTTCCTCAACTTGAATCCTAAGTTTCATCGAAGCATGTAGATACAATGCTAAAAATCTACTAGTTTATCCATTTGTCTCAAGAAAATGGATAAATGAATCGTAAATATCGATTCCAGATTAGTATGTATACGACAAAGACTTAGTATGATATCCATTTGGTCCCATTACATATAGTATATACTAAGGCTTTTTGAAGTACTAAAATCTTTAGACGTACGATACATACAGAAGAGATATATCTTTAGACGTACGATACATACAGAAGAGATATATATAGATGTATACAAGTCACTGATTCGAGTGGAGTTAGTAAGTTGACGTCTAAAACACTGTCTTCCAACAGAAAGTGGGATCACTTCAGTTCTTTGAAAGAGGAATATGTCGATGTCCTTGAAATGTCCGCCCTCCACGCCATCTCTCTACTCCACCTCTTATCTTCACGTACTCTCTCTTCTCTTTCCACTCTGGACTAGTTTGTCTATGTAATGTTCTATGCATGATATGGGCTGGTTTTGATCCTTCAATTGATAGCAGAGAAGAGGATTAGAAGGACCAAGATTGGTGTTTCCTGGTGGGTGGGGAACTTCAAATCAAGTGGTTTTCAAGTTGCCATCTTTTCCGCAGATTCGAGCTGCTTCTGGCTCCTCTTCTCTTGATACCGGTACTCTTCATCTATTTCTCACTATCTTCATTTTCTACATTTGTTTTTGGATTAAAGATATGTTCTTTTTGGTCTTTGATGTGATGGTTTTTAAAGGGGTGACTACTGAATTGGATGCTGTGTCTAGCTTCAGTGAGATCGTTCCCGACACTGTCATTTTCGATGATTTCGAGAAGTATGTTTCAGTTAGTTTATTTGAGCAATGCTTGGTTGCTTCCTTACTCGGGCTATTGTCTTGTGTCAAGTGTAATTGACTATTGTTTGCTATTTAATTTCACAATATAGGTTTCCTCCAACTGCAGCTACAGTTAGCTCTTCCCTTCTTTTGGGTATATGTAGCTTGCCAGATACTGTTTTCAGAGTAAGCACATAAATTAACTTACAGCATAACTGTGAAGGGTGCTTTTAGTAATCGTTTAGATCAATAAAAGTCTCGGTTTGTTTCAGTTTTCTTTATTTTCAACTTGAAATTTCGTTTTTTATCTGTTTGTAGAATGCTGTGGACATGGCTTTGGCAGATTCAACGTGTTCTACTCTAGAAAACCCCGAATTGAGATTGTCTTGTTTTACTAACAAGGTTGAATTTCTTGACTGGTGGTTTCCCTTACTGGAGGATTTCCTGTAAATTTGATTTCGGGGATCTAGTTAGGCTGACTGGGTCATTCATGTAGGCTTTAGTGAATGTTGGAGGAGATTTGGCAAAACTAGTACCTGGCCGAGTTTCAACTGAAGTGGATGCACGGCTGGCCTACGATACTCATGGAATTATTAGGAAGGTAACACGTTCAAGAGAATGATGGAATTATTTGATTATTCATTTCTGTATAGGTGATGATGTTGCAAGTGGTGTATGGTCCAAGGTAATTGATCAGGATCTTAGCAGGGAGTCCTTAATTTGGGTGGATAACCATTCATTTATATGCTTTCTGATAGTATTTTCCCAATCTTGACCCTGATATTTTGGATGACATATTTTGTCAATAACATAGTTTCTAAACTGTCTAGCATTATGCCTTTCAGCAAGTCTTGGCATGTCTTTTGATGCCGTGTCTCTGTTGAACTTGCAGGTGCATGACTTACTGAAGCTGTACAATGAAATCAATGTTCCCCCTGAGCGTCTGTTATTCAAAATTCCATCGACTTGGCAAGTGAGTTTCATACAATAAATAGCAGAGCTGCTGTTTTTATGATTTCATAGATCTCACAGGGCTTTGACACAAGGAAACTGATAACTATTATCATTTGCTTTGACCTTAATTACTGGATCTTTTATCCAGGGCATAGAGGCCTCAAGATTGCTGGAAACTGAAGGCATTCAGACACATTTGACTTTTGTTTACAGGTAGATTTGTGAAACTAGCAGGATATCCATAAAACTTGCAGTGGAAAATAACAAATGGCATTTAACTCATTAATGTCAAGTTTCCAAGAGAAGCAAGTTTTTTATTGTAAAAGGTTCACTTTCATACTCAATCCTTTGGTTTGTTTCACCGTAATTGCTAAAAAAAGCAGAAGGGAGCAAGTTCTTGTCTTTCTGTGGGAATTCATCATGTTCAGGCCAGATTTCAATGTCCATTAATTTCTTTGTTCTCTGGATTTTCATGATGACAGTAGAAACTACAAACTTGTTTACTAAATCCTTTCCATATGTTGGCATCAATTTTTTGTTGCCTTTGTATAACATCTATTTGTTTCCTGTTTCTTGATTGTTTGTTTCTCTTAAGTTTTGCTCAAGCTGCAGCTGCAGCCCAAGCTGGAGCTTCTGTTATTCAGATTTTTGTTGGTCGCCTTCGAGTAAGTACTCCTCTCACTGATTAATAGCATTGTTATCTCAATAGTATTCACTTTGATTTAATTCTTTAGGTGCTTCTGTGTTTTTCAGGATTGGGCACGCAATCATTCTGGTGACCCTGAAATAGAAGCTGCTTTGAAAAGAGGAGAAGATCCTGGGCTGGCTTTGGTGAGTCAAGAAAGAGATTAGCTTTTCTAGCTCTTCAGTTTTCAACTCTGTATTAGGTGTTCCCTGACTTATTTTATCGGCTTCAAAATTTATATATTCTATCATTTCGTAATTAAGATGTGACTTTAGAAGAGTAGCTACAAGTATGATTCAAAATCTGTTTCTCTTTTACTTATCTGTAGATTATTCTTACCTATGAGGAACATTTACTCGATATCCTGAGCGGTGATTGTGATATAATAACCTTTATCACTAAGGGGACCTTTACAATTCTTAATAAAGTGAATTATTGAAAAAGAAGCAGCAAATCACATTGCTATTAGCTCCTGAGGTCCAAGGTTTGATTCCATAAATAAGTGGGATTATGATGTGAATGCTGGATGAGGGAGAGAGAGGAAAGGTATGGTGGATATGAGAAATATACTGACAATGACTCATCTGCCTGATCATTGTGTGACCTTAAATTTGGACACTTCTCACTGCTACCATATATTGCACAGATTAGTGGTGGAGTGATAGTACAAGTGACCATATCCTCCTGTTTTACTTTGTGCTAATATGTCTAGCAACATCTATCTATCAACTGTTGGTGGTCTTGATTAGGAGGCAGAATATTTATTCAACTTAGTAGCATTCTTTTTGCTTTAGTGAAGTGGGATACTTTTGCTTTACTGATTCTTACTTTTAGCATTCCTGCTGTAATTCAGACCTCTCTTTTGATTTGAAGGCTGAAGTATCGATAAATTTCTAAACAGCGATGCATTGCACTACTTAATTCATAGTAGCTACATTATAATTTACTTCTTAAAGCATCATGATTTTCCAATCCCATTTTCTGTTATTATCTACAGGTAACGAAAGCTTACAATTACATTCACAAGTATGGATATAAATCAAAGTTGATGGCTGCAGCTGTTCGTAACAAACAGGACTTATTCAGTCTTCTGGGGTAATGTTTAGGTTCCTTTCCTTTTCCCTATGCAATTTATTTATTTTTTTCCCTGGGGGGTTACGAGTCTGGTTTGGATCATGTAGTCGTATTTATAGATGATTACTTTTGACTGCTGAAAATTTTAGTTTACATTTGATGCATGTTCTGGTTTGCAGGGTTGACTATATAATTGCACCTTTGAAGGTACTGCAATCTCTGAAAGAATCTGTAACTACTCCTGATCAGAAGTACTCCTTTATCCGAAAACTATCACCACAATCTGCTGCCAACTATAATTTCAGCGAAGAGGAGGTCTGCTTTTCATGCACTCCCACCATTACTTGTTTACGTATTTAGTTTACTGTCAAATCATATTTTATAATCACAGACCTAGCATTACTCTTCCAAAGCTTAATCTTTCCCTCAAGCTTTGTCCATTCATTTCAGCTTTCTTGTCGCTATAGTTTCAAATTCATAAACTTCTCTGGTTGGAAAACAAGATGGCCTCTTTTATCTAGGGCCTTGATAACAGAGGTGTAAGGCTGTGTAAATTGTTGTTTGGTAGAGGCATCTCTACTAAAATGTCATCTCCGTTTTAGCTGTCTTTATTAGGGAACAGAGATCTTTCTGTTTCATGTGCATACCTTTAGGTATACAGCATCCTTTGAATTTGCACCTCATATATTTTTGCATCATATTGAGCCCCTCATTGGACTAAACTTAGTTTAACTCTTTATCAGTATATATTTTCTGATTGATTCTTCTGTTATGTTAAGCTTGCAAAATGGGACCAATTAAGTCTGGCATCAGCTATGGGACCTGCATCAGTCCAGCTTCTGGCTGCTGGACTGGATGGCTATGTAAATCAATCGAAGAGAGTAGAGGAGTTCTTGACAAAGATTTGGCCACCCCCCAATGTGTAAGGCTTTTTCAGTCATCTGGGCAAAAATTGGTTGAGCCTCTTGGCAATAAGTCGAAAACACACACACCGAGTGCTCTTCATTCCACCCCTTTTCCTGTGTCTAACATGAAATTGAAACCTTTTGTTTTCATATCCACCACAGCATTAGGAATTTCCAAGGTACTTGATTTTTCTCATGTATGAGCGTAAACCTTCAAGTGAATCCCAATCTGTTGTGTTTGGTTTACCCTAACCCAATAGACGGGATTCCTTTCTAGTTTTTGTTTCTTTCTTTTTTTCCAGTCTTAATGGTCCAGTTATTTCTTCAAACTACTGGCTGAATTGAAAAAATTAACCCTAAAAAAAGAAAGAAGAGAAGAAATTTCATGAAATCCAACATTATTATAACTATCTTCAATTCTTCTCCCGCTGTTTTTCCGTATATAACAGAAAACTTAGAAGGTTGGATATTTGGAGACTTGCGTCTTGGATACTTAAAGAGTTATTAATTGCATTCTTGGAGGGTTGCTGTACTGTCAACCTTTGGAGCTGAGTTGAGCTTAGTATTGTTGGGTGGTTGGACTTGTTTCACAGGTATCATAAAAAAGCGAGTTTTTGAAGTTTCTCCTACTTTCTTGCAATTTTCCCTATGTTCTCTTCAGCCAAGCAGTCTTTGTTGCTAATGTTGTTCAGACCTTGATTTCTTCGTGAATTGCTAAGAATTACCATCCAACATGTTAATGAAAAATCCAAGCAGTAGTGTCAGTATCCATGGTTGACTCATTCGTCCCTTATTTGACTCCTGCAGACCCGCTCCCATTTCCTCTCTTGTTGTCGCATAGCTGCTTGTATTTGTTCGTTGCCAAGCCAAGCAATGATGAAAATCTGCTATAAGCGTGGCGAAAATGCAATTCATGGTAATTGCATGGATTTTCAATTCACTCTTAGTTGTGTTTCACTCCAGCGTTGTGTATGTGGAGTCGGCAAAGGAGACGTGGATGGAAGTGTAAGAAAGATTTTCAACGAGCAACGCTCCCAGAGTCCACGAACTCAAACGAGAGATCTTACTAATACAACAGAAGGACTTATCCCTCGTAACCTACTTCAACAAAACCAAAGCATTTTGGGAAAATGCTTGCAAATTACTGGAGCATTCCACAATGCTCATGCAGTGCAGCAAAGGAATTAATGGCCAAAAGAGTGGGTGAAAAGTTACACTATTTTCTTATGGGACTACACGATCATTTCAACGTGGTCAGGTCACATATCTTAAACATGGAACCACTGCCAAGCTTGAGCAAAAGCCTATGCCCTTGTGACAAAGGAAAGGAAACAATTGAACTGTTTCTCTCACGAAAAAATCGTAGCTAAAGGAACTAAAATTGCTGCTAATAGGTATTGGTGACAATCTAATTTTATTGTCAAAAACGTCGCCAAATTTTCGTAACTGAAAACTCTAGGCGACATTTTGTGCTAATCGATGTTAATAGTTTTTACCTACGCTTTAGTTTTCATAAAAAAAAACTATTAGCAACATTTTGAGGAATTGTCACTAATAAGTTTGGCGATGCTTATTTTTTTGTAGCTAAAACCTATTAGCTACGTTTCCAGGAATGTAGCCAAAGTTTTTAGCAATGTTTTTAGAAACGCAGCTCAGCTTTGTCATCTAACTCGGTCCGATGTTATGTCCTAGTTGCGTAGGTCTTGGATTGTTTGGAAAAAAAATCAGAGAGAAAAGGAAAGTAATGATGCAGAGAGGTAGATTTGTCAGAAAGAGAAGAAAAGTAATAAATGCAAAGAGACAGATTTGTGTAGAAGAATCGTTATTTTCTTTATTGATTAGACTTGCTATTTATATAGCATTACTAACAAGGAAACTAAAAAAACTAATTATTCCCTCAATACTAAGTCGTGGATCATGCCACCCTAAACTAATGAAAAAGAAAGAACAACTTAACCATCAATAACAACCTAGAAATACGTGAAACAAGAAAATCGTAACAAATTAAACGTCTAGTGTCACGTTTGCATGTCGCATGAATACGTGATACTCCCTCCCCCTTCAAGAACTCTTGTCTGCAAGAGTGAAGTTGGGGTACTGTTTCTGAAAACGCCTGAGATCTTCCCAAGTGGCATCTTCTTTGTTTGCAACTAACCATTTCACCAGAATTTCTTCCCTTGGCCTATACTTCCCTTTCTGGATGATCTGATGCTGTAGAATCTGTTCAGGCTGTGGAAGCAGGGTTTGGTCTTCAGTAAAGGGTGGTAGAGAAGCCGATGTTACTGGTATATCTCCCAAAATTTTTTTAAGCTTGCTCACATGAAAAACAGGATGAATGCGCAACCCAAGAGGAAGCTCCAAGCGATAAGCTAGCGGACCAAGCCTTTCCAGGATTTTAAAGGGACCAAAGTACCTTAGAGATAGTTTCATAGAGGCACGGAAAGCGACTGTTGTTTGTCTATACGGTTGGAGCTTCAAATACATATAATCTCCAATGGAGAATTCCACATCCCGCCTTTTCTGATCCACCAAACTTTTAACCCGATCATGTGCTTGTCATAGGGTGAATTTACGATCTTTCAATAACTCATTACGTTCCTTTAAGTAAGCATCCACAGCTTCTACTTGAGTCGTTCCCAAAGTATACCGAAATAAAGAAGGAGGGGGTATGCCGTACACAACCTAGAATGGAGAAATTTTTATGGTAGAGTGAGTAGCTATATTATAGTTGTACTCGGCCCAAGGTAGCCACTCTTTCCATTTCCGTGGCTGGTCACTAGTGAAACAGCATAGATATTGCTCCAAAGTCCGGTTAACGACCTCAATCTGCCCATCGGTCTGTGGATGATAGCTAGATCTCATGCAAAGTCTTGTTCTCTGTAACTCAAACAACTTTTGCCAAAAACGACTCATAAAGATGTTATCATGGTCACTTACAATGCTCGTAGGAACGCCGTGAAGTTTAACAAAATGCTCCACAAAATGCCTTTGCCATGGTCAAAGCTGTGAATGAATGTGATAAAGGCACGAAATAGGCATACTTAAAGAGCCGGTCAAATATTGCCATGATCACACGGTATCCACCCAAGGAAGGTAGGCCTTTAACGAAATCCATAGAGATCTCGCTCCAAACTCGGTCAGGAACGGGAAGAGGTTGCAAAAGTCCGGCAGGTGCAAGGTGATTGGTCTTGTGACGTTGGCAGATATCACAGTGACGAATGAAGTCCTGGACAGTCTTCCTCATATTTTCCCAGTAGAAATCAGATTGTACTCAGGCCAAGGTTTTATGAAAACCGAAATGGCCTCCAACAAGGGAATCATGCAGTTCAGAGAGAACAATTATAACCAAAGATGATTTTGGATTGAGAATGACCTTTTCCTCTAAGAACCAAACCCCTCCCCTTTTCTGAGCTTTTGGATTTGGTTCAAATCGGTCAGATTCATTTTCGGATTGCAATTGGCGCCACCATGTTGCTTCCGGTTTTGAGATGGCTATAAATAATAACTCTAACTTTCGGGACAACGAATTTGCTGCTCTATTTTCGATTCCCTTCATGTATTCAATTCAATAATCGTAGCCCATCAATTTTGGAAGCCACCGGGCTTGAGCTAGCGTTTAGATGCATTGTTTCAGTAAATATTTAAGGCTTTGATGATTCGTACGGATTATGAAAGAATTCCCGAGCAAGTATGGTTTCCACTTTCTCACTGATTTCACCACAATCAACATCTCTTTTTCATAGGTGGACAATTTCAGAGAGGTCCCTTTTAAGCTTTCACTAAAGAAAGCTATGAGCTGCTTATCTTGCATAAGGACTGCTCCAATTCCGTACCCACTTGCATCACATTCAATCACAAATGGTTGTGAAAAATTAGGTAAACATAGAGCGGGAGCAAGTGAAAGTACCTGCTTAAGATGCTGGAATGCTTCTTCGGTCTCTGATTTCCACGAAAATCCTTCTTTTCCTAACAAATGGTTTAATGGAGCGGCGATTGCCTCATAGTTACGAATGAATTTCCTGTAATATCCAGTCAATCCCAAAAATCCCCTTACTTCTCGAATTGAAGTAGGAGTAGGTCAGTCCCAAATTGCCTGTATTTTGCTGGGATCTGGTTCAACGTCATTCTCAGAGAGGGTGTGACCTAAATACACGATCCTTTGAACGCCAAAGACACACTTATCTTGCCTGACGAATAATTGTTGTTGATGAAGAACGGTCAAAACAGCTTGGAGATGTTGTAGGTGCTCGTCCTAGGCTTTGGAGAAGATGAGAATATCATCAAAAAATACTAGTACAAACTTACGCAGGAATGGCCTGAAAATTTCATTCATGAGACTCTAGAAGGTAGACGACGCGTTTGTAAGTCCGAACGACATCACTACGAACTCTTAATGCCCCTCATGAGTTCGGAAAGCTGTTTTTGGAATATCAGGGTCATGCACGCATATCTGGTGGTAACCGACTCGCAAGTCAAGTTTTGAGAAGAACCTTGCGCCATATAGCTCATCCATAAGCTCTTCAATGACTGGTATAAGGAATTTGTGTTTAATGGTGATGACGTTGAGAGCTTTGTAGTCGATGCAGAAGCGTCATTCGCCACTGGCTTTACGTACTAAGAGAACAGGTGAGGAATAGGGACTGGTGCTTGGGCGAATTAATTCGGATGCTAATAATTCCCTCACTTGTTTCTCAATTTCGATCTTCTGGTAATACAGGTAGCGATATGGTCTGACATTGACTGGATGAGTATCAGGTCGGAGGGGGATTTTACGGTTATGTGATCGGTGGGGAGGTAACGTGGTGGGAAGTTGAAATACTCGTTTATGACCTTCCAAGACTTCATCCAAGCCTGGCTGTGCAGTTGAGATATTCTTGTCACATATTTCGGTAGATATTAGTTGAATAAATAATCCAGTGCCAAGAGTTCCTCCTGATATCAACTGCCGAGTCTCCTTTTCTATTAGGGCCTCCATCTCCGTATTTTACAACCCGTTAAATAAATATCGAGTCCTGTTTAATTCGAACGACATGATCAGCTCCCTATAATCTGTAGTAATCGGTCCCAAGGTAGCTAACCAGTGAACACCTAAAACGATTGGACATGTGGCTCTCAGTAGCACAAAGAAATTGGTGACGACGGGAAATCCCTGAATGTTCATGTGTATAGCACGACAAACCACTGCACACTCTATCTTATCTTGGTTGGCAATAATAATTTGAAATTTCTTAACGGAGTCCACAGGCAACCCAAATTTGGTGGCGATTCGTTGTTCAATGAAATTGTGCGAGCTACCCCCGTCAATCAAAACAACGAGCTCTCTCTATTGTGTATTTTTCCTTGAACCCGCAGAGTCTGTGGATTGTGTGCCCCAGTGATGGCATGGAAGGAAATTTCTGGTATGTAATTGTTGTTCTCTGTCTCTTGCACTTTGTCATCCTCGCTTTCTTCCAATTCAGCTCCCAAATCTTCTTCAATCATAAATAGCTGGGGGCGGGCACAC
>JAOTAY010000190.1:33744887-33764019 GCA_025629805.1 Erythroxylum baracoense | reverse complement strand
GTGTCAAACATCATTAATTTGATGTCACCAAAAATTATGATTCACTGTCCTGGTTTTAATGACATTAGTCTCAAATACCGATTTTTTTTCCCGGTGTACTAGGTAAATCAAATACCGAGTGTTACACTTTATCACCTTAGGCTATCCACAATCACTAGGAAACTTATACTCTTGAATATTAAAAGTATCTTTGGAAATCAAATTGTTATAAAACTCAAGAATATACTAGGCATCTAATATTATAATAATTTCATGATACATTTTGATCTGTATTGAACCACTATCTTTGACAGCATGCTCTGCATCATCTAGACTTTGATAGTATAATTCCATTCTTTAAAAGAATATAAATTATCCTAATGAAAATTCATATATTAAGAAGTGTTGTGTCTATCACCCAATAATTTTTAGAATTAAAATTACTTTTAGTCAAAACATCAATACCTTTTCCATCATCTTCATCGGAACTCTTTTGGACTACAACAACACTTGCTTTTCAATTTAATTTAATTTTCTCATTTTTATTTTTTTTGTGGACAATCCCTCTTAAAGTGCCCTTTTTCTTTACATTTAAAGGATCACACAACTTTAGCCTTCAATTTGGATCATAACTTACTCATATTTCCAGTATCATTTTCCTTATTCCTTCCTCTATTAACAATCAGACTTGTATTTAATCCGTCTTCTTATATGCCAAAGGCCCTTTTTTCAATTCTTAAGAATGTAGAACATCCTTAACATCACTAAAAAAAAAGTCTCGCTATTATATAATACAGTATTGACAAAATTCACATATAAAATGGGCAAGGAATTTAAAATAATTATGTATTGATCCTTATCCTCAATTTTAACCTTAACGCCTTATAAATCTAAGATAATCTAATTAAAATTATCTATATGATGTTTTGCCTGTGTACTTTTTGTTATCCTTAAGGTATACAAAATGCTACTTTAATATAAACAATTTGTAGTGATTTCCTCTAATACTTACTTTTAAGTTGTTTTCATAACAAAGTAACAATTGTTACATAAACTACCTCTCTTAGGAGCTCCTCACTGATGAAGACTATAATAAAGTCATATAAATAATAGAAGTTGAAGGAGTTAGTATATAATTTTTTTAAAGGACAACTTGATAAACATCATTCTATTTAGGAAATTCTAGAAGAAGTCCTAAACTCTATTAATTCCATCACTGAACAATAAAAGATGATCAAAGATGTCACAAAGGAGGATATTAAAGCAAAATTGTTTTCAATCCATCTATATAAGATCAATATGCTTGATGGATTTAATGGGAGATATTTCCAACAGACATGGGACTCCACAAGGGACATTGTTACAAGAGCAATTTAGGAATTTTTCAAAGCAATAAACTTCTTAAGGAATGGAACAAGACCTAAATCTATCTAATTCCAAAGTACAAAAATGTAAGTAAATTGACATAATATAGACCCATTTCCTATAGTAATGTAGTATACAAATTAATTTTAAAAATTATGGCAAATAAAATGAGGAACTACCTAAGCAACATCGTAAACCCAACCTAGAATGCATTTATGCAATGCAAAACTTTTGGAAACAACATCTTTTTATGTCAGGAATTACCTAAACGAGATAACTTAAGGAAATATATTAGAAGTTGTAGATTGAAAATAGACCTGATGAAAGCCTATGATTCAATCAGCTAAAGGTTCATTGCTTAAATACTTTAGGCTACAGGTTTTCCCATTAAATTCAATAGATGGATTAAGGAATGCATAACCACTCCATCATATTCCATATTGATAAATGGATAGCCAACAATCCAAATCAAGGCTACTAGAGGACTCAAGCAAGTGGATCCTTTATCACTTTACCTGTTTGTAATTGGAATGAAGGTCCTAATCAGTATAATGGCTTATAATATATCCAAAAATATTGAATTCAAGTACCCTTATAAATGCAAGTAAGTGAAACTTTATCATTTATTGTTTACAGATGATGTGTTGTTCTTGTATAGAACTGATCAGTCAACCACTAACCTAATATTAGACGCATTGGAGGTTAAAATCTCTATCAGGGCTAGCTTTTAATCTATCTAAAAGATCAATCTAATTGTATGCTGATATGGATCTATAAGTGGCAACAAGGGCTACAGATCTAGGAATCAATTATGCCAGGTTACCTTTTAAATAGTTAGTAGTTCCCATTACTTAAGAAAAACTTAGTGCAACATATTGCTTCCCTCTAGTGGATTTCATTAATAGGAGATTGAATAATTAAAGCTACAGATTTATGAGCTATAGTGGAATACTTCAACCGATCATATCAATACTCAACAGTATGGCAACCTATTGGTCAGCTCATTTAGCACTCCCCTAACCATCTTGAAATCCATAGATAAGCAGATGAGGGATTTTCTTTAGAAGGGATCAAGCAATCAAAAGAAGGCTCCAATAGTGAAATGATATAATGTTTGCACTCCTAAGCATTCAAATGGCTTAGGAATCACTTCCATAAAAACTATGAGTAGAGTACTATTGGCCTAAAGGCTATGGGACTATGTAAGGATAAAGAGGAACTATGGGTGAAATAGATGCATATAGTCCACATCAAGAAGAAGAATATATGGACCATTAATCTTAACACAAGCATGTCCTAAACACTTAGACAAATCTTGAATGTGAGCCAATGGATGCAAAAAACAATAAAGCACAAATCTAGAACAAGTTATATAGATACTTAATAAATCACTAATATCCTTTATAAAAGCTAGCAAGAATTTCTAATCGATAATATCAAATAACAAGGTGCAATGGATTCCATTAGTTTGGTATCAAGATGTGAGTCCAACATAGTTATTTATTCTATGGCTTGGAATAGGAGGGCACCTTCCCACAAAGGACAACATCGAGTTCATTATAAATTCCAAAAACTATTAGTTATACTCAGTGCAACTAGAAAGCATAGAGTATATGATGACTCAGTGCAATTACACTAAGGTAATCTGGAGCAGGATCACCTGTTTGCTGAACAAAAAATGTAATCCAATTGATTGGAATGGAGTAATTGAATGGGCCTCAACAGTGAAAACGGGAACAAAGTGGATTACAAGTTGATGAAGATCAACCTTGTTGCAATGGTATTTAACTTATGGAAGGAAAGAAATGCAAGATTATTTAAAGCTAAAACTAAAACTTATGAGGAAATATTCCACAAAATTGTAATGCAACGTAGATTATCCATTATAGGTAGGGGACTACAGCATAAACTCGCTCAAAACATAAAGGAAAGATGAATGTTGGAATAGGTGTTAATGTGAGATTGTTTTAGCTGTTGGCCTATTGTATTTGATCGAAGACTTTTTGTGAATGTGTATAAATTTTTGTATTGTACATATCCTTATTATTAATATAAATGAACTAACTTTGAAAAATCTATTCTTTTTTAGCGCCCTTAAATTCTTTAACAGTTTTTATTCTCCTCCTAATGCTGCTACACATCCTTACTGAACAAGTACTGCCTTTATCTTCACCTTCTATACAGTAAAATCTTTCGATCCATTGAATTTCTTAATATTAAACTTTTGAAGAGACGTTTTGATAGCAAAACCTATGCTTTAATATCAATTTTTTGAGAAACCAATTGCTTTTTATACCAATTGTTGCTCAAATGGAAGCAATATAAGACGAAAATTAATAGAACAAAAAAGAATTTACATGATTTGACCAATTATGTGACCTATATTTATGAGCAAGGAGATATACTTCTTTTATTACATTGGGAAAGACAATAAAAGAAGAATAGAATATAACAATCTTTTCAATCTCGCAGAGATTCTCTCTTATATAACATTTATTAAGGTATTTATAAACTAGGACTATATGTAAGAAATTTAAATATAGTGAAGCTTTATTTCTATCGAAGTCCAAAATTATTGGAAATTTTTTTCATAAATGCCTAACAACATTCAAATTCTATTTTTAATTTTTATTCGTCTTCAAAAATTATGTCATGTGTCTGACACATGTTCCATATACAACACCAGCACTTATTTACTTCTAACTTAGAAATATATTTAACCAGTACAAGACTAATGTTGGTATCATATTTCTATCCCATTTTGGTTAGCTTTTAAATTTTACTACTCGCTAAAAATTCAAGGCGTATCTAGATGTGTTGTGATAATTTATTCTTCTGTCTCCTCTTTCTTTTACTTATTTAAAATTAGTGAAAGTTAAAAATTCATAATCAAATATGTCCAGAGCCACCGAATAACAAAAACATGCATTAGATAAGATTGAAAGCGTGGGCCTTCTATCAACAGGACGAGCCGACATATTTACTGGCCAGCAAGTACTACTTCCATCAATGCAACCTGGAGCATAATTTCTTATTAGCGTCCTCAATCCTTTATGTACTCTACCGCTTCGTATGGTTATTATCATCTATATACTGAGATGAAACGAAACAAAAATTTAGAAACAGAATAGAACAAAAATTAGAGATAATAAGCTGTTCGGTTGTAATGGACAAAACAAATAAAATTATGTGTCTCGAGAATAGAAATATATTTGGTTGCAATTGACAGAACATAGAAAACAGTGTCATTGACCAAAGTACCCCTGCAGTATAATATGATTAAAAATATATAATTCATTGATTATTTTAAAACGAATGATTTTTATTAGGAATTTTTTAATTGTATCTATAAATAAAGAATTAAAAAATGAGGAACCTAAGAATTTAATGAAATGAGCTATTGAATAGCAAAAAATTCGTATAGGTTAACAATAAAATGAATTACGTAAATATTTTTTATAATTTTATCAATATTTTTTTATTTGTATTTTTATTTTTTAATTGCGATGAAATAAAATGAAGAACTTAAATATTTAATGAAATGATAAACCTAAAAATTTAATAAAATGAGTTATTGAATAAAAAATCCTACAAGTTAGAAATTCTAGTACATAATAATTTAATAAAACATTTAACCATTCATGGAATTAATTACATAATAGGTTTAAAGATACATTCAAGCCTTATATTTTATTTAAAATGTCTGTTTTTGCTATTTATACACTTGGACATGTGTGGAATATTAGTAATAATATGGGGGTATTTTGTCCAAGAGCCTGCGTGTTTTGTTTCTATGATAGAGAAAGTTGTGCTACAGTTTTGGAAGGAACAAAAAATTTATATTTTTGTGAACTGGAGACGAAACAAAAATGGGCAGTGTCAGCAATCAAACATTATTGGACACAGAATTTTTGTGTGTTATTATCTGTCTCCACTCACAGAGACATCAACCAAACCCAACGTAGCAACACCATAAGTTTCTAATCCAACCTCCCAGAGATGGTTAAGTCATCAATCAATGGTTGCATGTATACATCAATATTCTTACTAGGAGAAGTAGGTCTTGCAATAAGTAAAGACAATAAAAAAAATTACTCCTTCATACACTTCTATGGAGGTAAATTGTATGGCATAAGAATAACCGGCCACATGCTGTAAGAAGGGCGAATTAAATCATCAGAGGCTAAACCAAGTCGAACATTACAACAACCCTCTACAAACCATGGAAACTTTCCATAAAAGTCTTTTCATGCCTTTGAGTCTGCTGGATGATGCATAATGTTATCATCAATATGTTTCTCTTTACGCTACCTCAAATTTATGGTTGTTTTTGTTGACATAAAAAACCTTTTTAATCATGGTTTAATAGGGAACAATCCCAAGATTTTACACAATATCTTTTTCCCTTTCCTATCATCCACTTGTCACCTTGATGTACCACAAATGGGACATTCTTCAAGATATTTAATGTCCTTCCAAAATATAGCACAATCATACTAACAAACATATATTAATATATATCCTAATCCAAGGTCCCTTAATAATTTCTTTGCTTTATAGTAAGATTTGGAAAATTTGTGTCCAGTAGATAATGCATCATTGAACAAGTCAATTAACATATCAAAAGATTTGTTACCCATTTATTATATACCTTTAAATGTAACAGCTTGACAACAAAAGATAGTTGTAAGAATTTCGAGCACCTTAGATATAATTCTTCTTGAGCAACTTTCAATAACTTCCCAAAACTATCTTCTGTAACACTACTAATTATGTTAGGCAAACCAATATCATTCATAGTCTTCATATAATTCTCCAAATACTCTAATATCTCTCCAATCCCATTATCACTATCGTCGTTAATATGACAATCCTCTACATCATTATTGTTACTACCATTATCAATTGTATCAGCACTTATATCATTACTTGCTTCAGAAAGTTCGCCATGATAAATCCATAGAGTATAGAATTTATCTATGTCTCAGATTAGCAAGTGATTATATACCACATATTGACTTTGAATATTCACATTTAATCAATCTATACGGGAACAACAAATACAATATTCTAAACCTATTTGGTCTTTTATAAATTTCATGAAACTCTTAACTCCTAATTATTCAGTGGACTATTTCCGATAAGATATACAACTTTTGTCCATGATGATATATTAAAAGTAAATTACCAAATGCAATTTAAGTTCTAAATAACATAATGAAAAATCAATACAAGTTAACTTACTAAGTTATAATTCAAATAAACAATGAAATTGACCATGGTAATGAAACTGACCATGGTAAGAATAAGAAGCAAGAAACCATCTCAAAAGCAACATGTACAAGTAGTGAGTTTAAACATACCTCTTAATTCTCAAGCAAAAACTGTAAGATTTGATTCAATTTCTGCTTCGCTATTATAAGCTTGAGCACCTCCTATTGGAAAGCATTTGTAAATAAAGTATTAATATCATTATTCCTATCAAGCATATCAAACTAATCTTAAAAGAGAATTAATTAAAAGCAAGTATAAAGAAGGATGATGTTTTCCTCTTCATATTCGATTTAAAAACCAATTTGTTAAAGATTATAGAATTACGATCCTAACATATCAATAACAAACCACTTTCTTTCTAACAAAAATTGAGATATATCTAGACCTAGAAATATTGAAAATTAAGTATACCCCCATTTGGATCAATTTTCATAATATACCATTTGGAATAGTAGTCTATTATAGGGTTGAGTTACCTAGCTAGTTACCTAGGCAAACCTTTATGCCTTGATTAAGCTGTAGTCAAGATAAGGAGAATAGGTTATGTAAGGATTTACCTTAAAGTGGAATAGGAACAAGAACTACCTAACACAATCCCTATAATTAAGTTTAAAGAAGGCAACATTCTTAAATAGGCTAAAGTTTACATCTTATACAAATGAACACATATATGTAAATCTCATTCATACAGGAACTTCCTTTAAAAAGTCTTATCCATATATACAAAAAATTGAAGAAGTTCTTAAAGAAGAAAAAAATCAAACACTTGAAGAAGAATAAGAAAGTACTTAAGACCATATAAGATGACAATACTTGTTGAAAGCGTAAGGAATCCAAAAAAAATGGTAAAAATTATTTGATTTATGGACAACAATAATAAGGTACCTTCTTCATCAAATGCTTATGATGATAATGACGATTGTGAGGTTGATCTTTTATTTGAAGGCTCAGAGGTCATGAGGTTGAAAAGGAAGAAATTATCTTTCAAGCATAAAGAGATTTTAAAGGAAGAAATTATAAGTATGACATGATAAAACCTAATAGTATGGTTATTGTCAATGATAATGAGCATAATTTGTTGCATATGAATGAGACACTGAATAAAAGAGATTAATGTCCTGAAAGAATCATTGCCTAGATTCACTATAAGTAGTGAAAAATTGAACATTTTTTGAGCCGAAAAGAGTCTAAATAATAGGCATGAAATTGGGTTCTCTTATAAAAGTGCACCATACAATGCCAAAATATTTTTCTGTAAAGGAAAATTATGCTTATCGTGATGAACCATTACTTTAAGACATCACATAAGTATGTGACACTCAATTCTAGGCATGAAAACTTCAACACTTATACATCATGTTCTAGGTCTAAAGGTAAAAAGAATTTCAATTTATGAAGAATCCCTAAATTTATTCTTTAAAAGGAGGTAGAGCTACTAATGGAATCATTACTTGAATGACCACTAATCAAGAAAGATATGAATGTATACCTTCTTACAAAGAGTAAGGAGAAGAGAGTACATAGGTAATATAATACACAAATTGCAAATCTACATATACTCCTCTTGATCACCTTCGGGTTATAGGGATATTAGTATAGATTGTAGATTTATCTCAAATGAGTTTCATAAGCTAAATGATTAATTTAAGAGGAAATTTCAATTTTATTTAAGAGTGACCAATGGTTCAGATTAAGATAAGGTTAAAATTCATATTCACGAGACCTTTCCAATTCCTAAGACCACCTGCTAAAATTGGGAGATGTTTCAAGTTTTTTACTTCAAATAAAGTGTGATAAGTAGACTTGAAAATTGGACAAACCATGCATGGGTCATCTATGGTCAAAGCTTGTGCTAAATATTCTAAATTCAAATTGGGTTTGGCCCGAGGCCTATTCAAGCCCAAAGCTAGCAGGTTAAGCCTAAGCTGTGTCAGTGTTCAATTGGGCGTATAACTTATGGCCTAAGCTCAAGCTTATTCAAGCTGAGTAAACTCAGCGAATCTAGTAACCCTCCTTTATTTTCTCCCACATCACGGACGGAAATTTTTTTTATAACAGACTGAGAATTTAGCCAGTAAGCTTTGATGATGTGCAATTATATATGGACTCTCGATGTCTTTTTTGTCATTGAGATTGAACTCTTTTTTTTTACGTCTAAGCATGCAGTAAAGTTAGTCTGATGTAGATTTTATATTAGATCTTAATGGGATTAGGTTGGTTCAAGATTTAGTTTTTAGTTTATTATCTTTGACCTCTCTAAACTTGATTAGTTGTTTAAGTAGGATCATCTATGGTATTTGGAAATTATGAAATAATTCTCTTTAGAAAAATGATGGATCCTCAATTTAGTTTTTTACAAACTAAAGTCTTCAATTTTTGAAGCAATAGAAGTTAGCTCGAGCAGACAAAAAATGTGACTAATCATCAATTCACTAGTTTGTTTTAAAGACTTATTAACAATGTGTATGCTACAATTTTTAGGTTAATTTCATAATAAGTGTTGGCATTGTCATCAGAAACGACCAAGGTTATGACAGGTTTCCCCATAATCATATCCAGTATTCATCCTTCAAAAGAGGTCAAAACTCTAATTCTATAAGAATCTTTCAAGGGTTGCTTTTCTCCTATTTCCAAAATCTTATAATGGAGATGGATGCCTAATTAGTAATCACTAAAGCCAATAATTATCGCTCTTTGACTCATAACTCTCTTTTGTATGTTAGTCCTTGTACTTGAAATGGAGTTCCTAAATTCTTATAGGACCTTTTCTCTTTAATGTTTCTTATATTTATTAATTGAATTTATCTTTCCTAATAAAATTTTGAGCATCTTCTTACCAAGTTTAAATCTCTTTATTAAGTGAAAAACCAACTCCTAAAGAAAGTTAAAGGCCAAAAGTGCATTTTAGATTTTAACGTTTTAATTAAAATACAAGTTGATCCTTAACATGTTCAATCGTTCAATTTAAACATGTTTGTTACATGTTGTGTCATTATTGACGTGACATAAATTTATTAATTTTAATCTATAAATAAGATTCATTACCACTTGTATGCTATGTGGTAGTTTATGGTCTATTTTTTAATTAAAAACTTAAATTATTTATAAGTATTTATAAGTGTTCTAATTATATTTTATCACCTAAATTATATTAGTCAACTATAATTAGGGTATTTTTGATTGAAAACATTAACCCCATAATCTTAAATCCTAATCTCCAAAATTGAAATCGCTTACAAATAACTCCTGCTTCCAATTATTACCCATCAATTCTCCCATCAGTGACAATTCTCCTACTAGTGGCTCCTCTACTTCTCATATAAAGAGCTCCTCTCTCACTAACGACTACTCCTTCTACTTAAAGCTCTTAGTTTGGCCACTATGAAGCTCTTCGGTATAGAGACGCTTTAATTACCATTATAATCAGGTGTTTAACTTACCCTACTCAATTTTCTCTTTCATTTAAAGGTGCCACAATTAGTTAGGTCGTCCAATTTTTGCATAAAAAATTTGGTAATAAAGCATCCACTAAACTAGATACCTGATTTGCTCGTACGAGAGGTCATATATATGTTGTACCCTAGTTTCCCCATCACCTTATAATCTTTTTGGTTTAAGTCAAAGAGGAAGCATAAACTTTAGGTTTCTAATCATTGGGTCTCATTTTTGTCTTCATTTATGCTATTAACTAGTTATGTAATATCTTTTTAAATTTAACGAATCACTTATGACATTCCACTATGAAATCTTTACTAGAATCTTGGCAAAGTTTTTCAATTAATCACCATTGACATCACATATGAGGAAAAGCCTACTATGTTTTTAGGTTTATTCAATACATAATATATATGATACACATTGCAGTCTTAATAATGGGATTGTCCCTAGCATCGTATGAATTCTTTGTACATAATTTTAAGACTTTTATCTTAAAAGTTAACTACGTAGGCACTTCCTATTACACATAAGAGTTTTTTAAACTAAGATTAGAGGACATCAAATGGATGATTTACAATAAGTGAATTAAATGGTGCATCCCTTGCTAGGTGTTACCAAATTAGATGGTGTAGTTCCCAACTCTATGATTGCATATAGCCCTTCTATACCTCTTTTCACTATATAAATAAATGTAATTATGTAAATGGTTGAGCCTCAGGTTGGAGTTAATCTCAGATTGTTCGAGCCCGATAACCCAAAATGACATTGTTTGGCCGTAAAATGACGTTGTTTTGCTTTTTAAAAAAAATAAAAAATTCTAAGCCTGGCCCAAGCTCAAAATGGCAGGGGTTTGCCCAGGCTTGGCCTGACCGATTGCCATCCCTACTTCAATTGTTACAAGAATAAACCAGAATTTTATTTATTGTTAGATTTGTTGAGCAAACTCAAGGATGTTTTAACTTGAATAATTTTAGTCTTAAGATAGTGGGTCCTACTTAACTAAATTTTTGTGATTTGGATGAGCAAACTCATGATCACAAGAATTTAAAGGCAGGGTTAGGAATAACATATAAGAAATGTTTTGGCAAGAGTTATCACCTAACAGATCTAGGATTCACATAAGATGTAATTGATAAAGTTGTTATCTATCTAATTTAAGTTTAGTTGGTTTATTGAGCAAACTCAAGATTAACTAAATTTGAATGGGATCTTAACACACTAAAAGATTAAAGTAACATTTCTGAATAGTTATGAGGGTTATTATTTTGAATAAAATAGTGGGAGTAACTAAATACATGATTAAAGTCCTAATCTCATTTAGTAGTTATAACATATAATCAATTACTTGGTTTTTTATATTTATTTTTATTCTGAGTGAAATTTACCTTATTCAGTATAGTTGATACTAAGTTAGTGAACCAAATTTCTTGGACAAAGGTTATATTTGAGAAGAGTTCTCAAAGTTTTATAGGAAATTTTTATTTTTGTAAAATAGTTTGATATGAAAAATTTTATGTCCGTTATGTAATTTTGCTGTTAATCCTTGCCAAAAATTTAGTGTAAGTTTTAGAGATATATCAAAATCATATAAACTTTGATGACAATATATAAGATGTATGTAAACACTATAATTGCAAGATGCAAGAGGTTGCATAAGTAAAGTTAAAAGGTATAATAGCTACATGAAAATTTCACTCAATTTAGCATACTAAAAGCATAAACATGGACATCAATCTTTGTTATAGAATAGTAATAGTTATCATTAGAAGACATGATTGCATAACTTTTCTTGCCTAGATAAAATATGATAGAGATCATATAAATTTCTAGTTCATGCTTATAAGTATTTGATATTGAATTTATATTTAACATTATTATAATGTTCAATGCATGTAAGAAATAGAATGTTAAGTAAAAGTAGTTGATCCAAGTTTATGCAAATAGTTTGTATGTGTTGGATTAAAGGATACTTATGTTTAACATAAACGACAAGAATAAAAAGTTGAATAACTAAGACTATCCTTTTATGCCATATATATAAGGATATATGTATCCTTTTGATTATGAATTATACGAAAACTTATTAAACTTCTTAACTTGAAGAATAACCAAATCAACCTTTGGTGAAAGGATGATGATAGTATTGAATTGTTAAATTTGTTCATATGATGTATTGGATGGAATAATAATTAGTAAAGGGATGATACTTATATTTCATTAGATTACTAATGACCTTTTATGTGATATATGTATTAAATGAAATAATGGTTTAAAAATTTGATAAGTTTAAATCATTTAAATCTAAGTAGAAATTAAGCATTAAAAATACTAATGCACTTCTATAAGATTGATGTAGTAAGTTTTAAATTTTTTGGTTATCTAAAAGGAATGAGATTTTCTAGTGAATATCTCCACAACTAAATTAATAAGATTATGATTTTATGTAAGTAGTAATATATAGTATAAGATATTGTATAATCCAATATTTATTTCCTTTATAGCAATGTCTAGTTCAATGACTTGCTTTCAATAGTTCTAATTATATCAATTAGCAAGATTTCACATTAGATATGGAACGTTAAGACTCTGAAGGAGTCAAAGTTAATGATTTTTAAAGCGTGTATTATCCAGTAAGTTTAGAACTAAATTATGTAATAAAAGGTTATGAGATATCCAAAAGGTTGGATATAATGTTACATACCTATTGAACAAATTGTTTGTTTCATTCTATACTTATAGGAGAATGATTCTCAAGATAAGTAGTAGGTGTAAGATAAAATTTGAGAAGTTCAAATCTCATAACAATACATATAATTGGAACTAGTGCCTTCGTTGATACATTTGATGTATAATTGAAAGGCTATGAAACATTAAAAGATTCACTTTCATGGTGAATTCAAAGAGTTTATTTTGGAGATGATTATGAATTATTATGTCTAGAAGAATGTTAGTATGGGTATAGTTGTCCTATTCAGTAGGACTATGTAGAGACATATTGCTCATAGAGAACAATAATTCTAATTTTCAATTGTTGACAATATAATTATCCAAAAACAACTCTTGTTGGATATGCAAAGGTAACAACTTAATTCTTGAAATTAGATTTATAAAGATATATTGGAAGTTGTTTACCTATTCTAAGTCTAAGTACATAGATAACGCACTAAAGATGTTTATTATTTGAGATATTTGATACTAGTGAAGTATTAAAGATTTTCATCATTCTATGTATGAGTTGATATTTGAGCTCAAGATGATAAGGATATTAACTTTAGAAGTTAAATTCTATTTATTTAGAACAATATCATTTTATGATTAGAAAGGTTCCAATATAGTAACCGTTGCTAATTAAATCATAATGCATTTGTCATTTAGTGGAAATGATTGGATTAACAAGTTCTTTAATGAACTTGATATAGTTCCTTGTATTGCTCAAGACAGTAATGTACTGTGGAGTATTAGAGCCATTGTGCATGTAAATGCAGCTAAGGTCTCATCAAAGTTTCGAGGATGTATTAAGGAAAATTTCTCAATTATGATGATAATTAAGATGAATGTTGTAAGATCTATACAAGTCCTCACTATAGAGAATCTTATAGAATTCTCTCATTAAGCCACTGTCTCAGCAGTAGCATGATCATCATATGGTGATATGGTATAAGATACTTAAATTATTAACTTAGTGTGAGTCGGAGATTATTGGTTTATGCCTTACAGTCAATCAGTTGGTTATCGTTAAGTGACAAAATAATTTAAAGGCATTATTTACCTTGTATATATTTATACGTATATCATAAAGCCCATGAGATCATTATCCATTGCATATAAAATTATGACGAGATTTTAATTCAGAGATTCATATTGCATTTATGTATTACCTTAAATTATTCCTAGTCATTGTTCTATTAAGTCAGAACATTAATAGAACATAAAAAGACTAGCATGTATTGTGTTTTTGTTTATAAAGGAAGTAGTTGATATCATAGGTGAAAGTATGGAGATATTTAAAAAAATATGTGAGTGCTTGTTAGAGAACAAGTTCATTGAATTGGCCCTATATAAGAAATCCTTTTGTAATATTAATTGTATATTTAAGGAAATTCTCATTGTGATAATTGTATAAGCGATTTTTTTACGTGGGATTTTTAAAGTTATCTTATACGGGGATTGTTATGTTTTGATACTACTTATGACTTGTTTTAATCAATGATAACTCAGTTGATAGTCGTTAAATGTGACATGAACTATATAGAGGTAGTTGAGTGATCGAGATAGAATTCACCACCCTAAAGTAACTAGGGAGAACGTTTCATTATTCTCGATTAGTATTGACTTAAGAAATCCTTGGCCAAGGTACAATATCGTTTTGTAAATAATTTATAAATTTCACTAATTGAATCAATAGCTAATGGTAGAGAACTAATATGGTTGGAGTCAAAGTATAGTAGATATTAATTTCATGCTCCATCTTTAATTGATACATTATATAATGAAAGGATTGAATTGTACAGAAAAATCATGCATGAAAAGGTTATTCAAAATTATTTTAGCATTCCTAAATATTTGATTGGTCATGTTGTGTTACTAGATGCCAATCTTAATCTATGGATATAAATTGTTTTATTAGAGAATTAAAGATAATTTAATGGAGTTTAAATTATCTAATCCAAAATATAATTTAAAGTTATAATTTTTATTCATTGCCAACATATATGGAAACTTAATGGGTCACTCATAAAGAATGTGTTAAAGAGAGTAAAGATATTTCAATCAAGTTGGACCTGATTGTAAAGTTTGAGAAACTTTATAATTAAATATGAGATATTTAATAAATAAGGATCAATAGGAGATATTAAATATTATTTGGACATAACTAGTGTTTAATTAGAATTATTTGTAATTCTAATTAAAGTTTAATTGAAATTACTAAAATGTCTGAAACCTATTATAAATATACTTAAGCTTTAATGGAGTTAGCACTTCTTGCCTAACCCTCTCTGTAACAGTTGTAGAGTTCTCTAAACTCTTTCTGTAGATATTGCTAAAGGCCAAACACTTGTGTGACTATGGTGGTTGAGATGAGCCAGGTTTAGAAATGGTTCGAGAGATACGACAAGAAAAAGATCAAGCTTTAAAATAAGGTATGAATTATAATTCTTGTTTTATTATGATTTATGTGTTAATCATTTTATAGAACTTTAGTGATCTTGACTTTCAGAAAATCAAACAAAAAAGTTTTGTAATTATTTCATTGCACAAGACCAAATCTCGACTAGATTTTCCAATAACAATAATGCTAAGAGAAAGTTAACTACCATTTGATTCAATCACATTCCATGATAAACTCTCATTCACTATAACTTCCAAGTAAATCCTGTGAGAATCCTTTTTCTTAATATGGTTCTCCCTTATCATTGTTCTCAAATCTTCTAGTAGCATGTTATTTACAATACCTTGTGAGAATCTAGCATGACTAAAAGCATAAAGCTTTTCATATCTATTCATCTACTTCAAGAAATTCATAAGATCACCCTCGTAATAAGTAATCTAAACTCTTAGAGAAAAAGGATAACTAATTCTAAAGTGTTTTAGTCTTTTGAGATTTTTTCAATTTGACTCAAATTTTTAAAATTTTCAATTGAGTGACTAACTTTTTAAAACCTTAACAGTTCAGTTCAAAATGTTAGATTTTGTTAATGTGGCTAATAGATGAACATCTACGTAATATTTAGTAAACATGTCACGTCATCAAAAATAATCTCTTGAACTAAATTATTAAGGTTTTAAAAGTTAGTTACTTAATTGAAATTAACGCTTGAACTCTGAATTGAAATAATCTTAAAAGGTTTTACACTTTTGAATATGTTATCCGTAGAAAAAATAGCTAACGCATCTTAACTTAATCTATGTTCTACAAACCTATAATAAAAATGTATCTTGATGGGAAATGCATCAAGTAGGTAAAACCTACACACTTGCGATAATTTAACTAATTTTAAGAAAAAATTTTAATCTTTGAAAATATTGAAAAAGTTCTTTATTCGTTCCCTAAAACTTCTTTAAAAAATAATGACGAAATACATATAATATAAAATTCACACATAGATCAATTAAATATTGTTAATATTACGATTCAATTCAATTCTTATATCTGACCTGAACTATTAAACTCGACTTAAATTAATAATTTATTATAATTATCTCAAATTATCAATTTGAATCGAATTTAATTAATTCATATTTGATTTAAAAACTATGTTAAGTCATCGCATCAATACTATTTAATTAATTTTTATATGATATTTATGTCATTTTTGTTTCACAATTATTTTTCAACGAAAGTTTAAAAAAATTTTCTAAAAAATTAAAAATCACAAAAATTGAAAAATTTAAATATATATTTTGTTATTTAAACTACAAACGAGTTTATAGTCATTTATAAAAAAAGTCGAAAAAATTTAAATCTAATATAGGAAGCTAATAACTGATAACTAAAGCTATTAATTGAGAATAAACGATATTCATTTGGTTTGTTTTTTAATTAGACTAAGTCGAACTTAAACAATAAATTAAAACTTTTGAATTTTTTTAAAAATATTTTAAAACACAATCTAGAATTGTAATTTCTTTAACAATTTGAATTAAAACGAACTCACTCCTGTAAATAATTTATGAATGAGTGCTAAAGAAAATCATGCATCTTATATTTACACTAATAGGCTATGGATGAGTCAAAGACGAAAACCATGACACTTGCATGAGATAATTGCCATAAATCTGGCAGTTTCCATTTCGGTTGCAAACAAACTGAACAATGCCTAACCAACCAACTTTGCTAGTCATGAGTTGTGAAGCACCATATAACACGACTCGTATAATAATTAATGTATCAAATTCAGAAGAAGTTCATGCACAAAAATACTAGTGGAGTAGTCAATAAAAACGAATTTCTATGCTATTATTAGGAAGGGAACATGTTCCCGACTAATTATGAGTTTTCACGTTATCCCAATACTGGAAAAAGATCGCACCTCGCGTTGGCTCCACCTTTCCTTTTTTTCTTTCAAAATTGCCATACAACTAAAGGTGACAAACAAGTTATGATGACTAATGAGCTCCTCTCAAGCACGTATTATCCAGAATTAGAGTTAGAAACCAGGTACACTACACCTTTCTCATTCCTTTTCAGCCAATTAGCTCTTCGAGAAACCATGAGATATATCTTTTCTAATCAAAAAGCATAAAGAACTGTACACAATTAAGTCATTTAATTATTATGAAACAACTAAAGTCTTTTAATTCGAAAAAAATAGTTAATAAGTCATTTAATTATAAGTTAGTAAACATTGAATTAATATGTTAAAAAAAGAAATTTTCAACCAAATAAGAAACTATACACGATATTCATAACCAATCCCAATTAGAATTTAGAAATATAAATGAGCTACTAAAATCTTTAAAAGGAAATATACTCTATGAGATCTTTGACCATAATCCATAAACATAAATCAGGAACTAGCACGTTACTACCACCACCGCCACGACCACCGCAGTCGCCGCCTTAGCCTTGGGTTTTTTGAACAGAGCTCATAGGATCCCACCTTGAACCCATCATCATCATGACCTTGAACTCCTCGAAATCGATCATTCCGTCACCGTCACTATCGACTCCACTAATCATGTTCCTGCATTCCGCCATCGAATGTGGCTCTCCGAGAGTGCCCAACACTTTGTGCAATTCCTCAGCTGAAATCGACCCATTACCGTCAATGTCGTAGACAGAGAACGCGTCCTTCAGATTTTCTATGGCCTCGTCGGCGTCGATTCCTTTGGTGTTCAGTTCCACGAACTCCTCGAAATCGATGAACCCGTCACCGTCCGCGTCGAACTCTGTGATCATCTCTTGCAGCTCCTCTTTGCTTGTTTCGTGACCGAGGCTTGACATGATTGAGCCCAGCTCCGAGGATGAGATCTTCCCATCTCCATTCATGTCGAATTTCTTAAACACTTGTTCTAGTTCTTCGATTATGGGTTTGAATCTCGTAGACGGAGGATTTGATCCGCCGAACGGAGGCAACCCAGATGGGGAATCCACATTAGCACCTGATTTCTTAGATTTTCTCCGATTGAAAAATCCTTTGAAGCCCATGATTGGTGTGGAAAACAGAGAATGGACGAGGTATCGAGAGGGGGGAGAGACGGAGAGGATACGAGAGTTATGGCTTCTGTTATAATTTGTTGGGTACTGTTTTAACGGAATGGAGTCTGGAGAGATAGGGGATCCTTTATATTCGTGTTAAAATTAGAAAATCAACTCCTACCCTATAGAAGAAAATCGTTGGTGAGATAGCTCTCCACAAATCTCGGAAGAGAACGTTAGGGCTGGCACGTTAGCATCATCGACCATACATTCATACTCCTTATTGAACACGGTCATGCCATCTCAACATAATTTGTTTTCTTTTTAGGCTATTTGTAAGGGTGCAAATAAGGTAAGATTATGTGCAATCTCAATATTAATTCTCGAGTTTATTTCAAGCTTTGGAATTACCTTTTTCACTCGTCTCCCCAATTCAAAGTCATAGAATAGTTAGAATATTACGTTCTAACCGAAATTTGGGAGATTTCATGTATAATTAAAGAGAAGGGGTGGGAACCTGTTACTTTTGGTAAAAGAAAAAATTGTCAGAGGTTGTTTTCTTCGAATTGGAATATGATATCTGATAAAGAAAAAATTGTCCTTCGATACACAGGTTAAAGGACCTCCACGCTGCGTATGGTTATTATGATTCTTATACTGAGATAGAACGAAACAAAAATTTAGAGACAGAACAGAACAAAAATTGGAGATAGTGAGGTATTTAGTTGTAACAGACAAAACAGATAAAACAGTGTGTCTCAAGCATAGAAATGTGTTTATTTGTAGTTAACAGAACATAGAAAACAATGTCAATGACTAAAGTACCCCTGTAATATAATATGATTTGAAATATATAATCCATTGATTATTTTAAAACGAATGATTTGTATTAATATTTTTTTAATTGTATCTATAAATAAGGAATTAAAAAAATAA